>WBMV01007943.1:276656-355579 GCA_013396655.1 Campylorhamphus procurvoides
ACTCCAGCAGACTACCCGCAATAAAGCCAAAATCTATATATTAAGTTTTTTCACAGAACAGTGCAGTAAATGTAGAAACTATTATTAATAAATGTAGTTAATTACTGTATCTGTAAAAATGCTTGAACATTTTCAGCTAAACATACATCTCAGTTGCAAAACAGCTTTTGTCCTATTGACATTATTCCTCATTTATTCACTTCCCAGAAATAATTTAGAAAAGGAGTTCACCAGCAAATGTATTCATAGAAATAACATATTTCCAGAGGATGTCTCAAGTCTTTGGAAAAGAAAAATCAGATTGGAAGCAATCTCAAACAGAACCTGCTCTCAAATTATGTATTTGGCCAAAGAGGAAACAGGAATACAAATCAAAGTAGACTTATCTAAATGATTCCAGGATGTCAGAAGTAAGTAGGTTTTTGTGTAAAACCACACACTGCAGCAAAATTCACTATCTTATCCACAAAAAAGATATAAATTTCACAAAGTAAGTTTTAGGACTCATGTATCCATTTTCATCATCTTTATAGTCTTCTCAATTATCCTAAGCAATGAAACAAAAACATTAAATGAACAAAGCTTCAACTTCTTCTTTAAGATACTTTTAATCAATGAGTACCAAGCATCCAGAAAAAAATAAAAAATATTTTAGGCTAAGTAAAGAAAGGTACCTGTTTTCTGCATGGAGATTTCTGCCTGAAAATTGAGTAAGTTTGCCTTTTGAATATTTAATATTCATTCAGCTGAAAAACATTCTCGCCATCAATGCCTAAGAAAGCTAAATATTAAAATTAGCTTGTTTAAATTGTAGAAAAGCATTGGATGAATGACAGATTGCTAAATGATAAACAAATTTTGGATAATATAGAATTTTAGCCTAAATAATGAAAATATCAAAAAGTAATACAAGACAAATTTTATATGCGGGCTTTCCTGTAGTTCCCATTCTACTTCTCTCTACTGATGGTTAACTATAAGGCTTTCTAGAAAGACAAATTATTAACTAATAAGCATTTTAAATTCTAAGCTATTGGACCATGTGAAGTTTTCTGGAAATACTATATAAAAAATAGATGGGAATGAATATAGTGAAGCACTAACAGAGATGGAGAAGGGTTTTTTGTTGTTGCTGTTGTTGGGGTTTTTTTTAAATCTTCAAATTGATATGAACAGATGCAAATTAACTTTAGAGCTTTTTGGACCTTCTTAGATGTCCAGTTCCTTTCAACACCTAAGATATTGTAGTCCCTGAATACATCAAAGCCTAAAATAATTGGCAGAGAGCAGATGAGGGTCTGAACTGAATGGTCTGAGAATAGGGACTTCATAAGGAGGTGACTGTAGACTGAGTGCTGTCAGAATACAAACTGTCAATGAAGAAAAAAACAAACTATTATTTCCACTATACAGAGAAAGGCATTAATTCCTTTAAAATATATAGTGTTCCAGTTCTTAAGAGAGCTGTAAGAGTTAATACAACAGAGATTATTTTATATAAAAAAGTGGTATTAAACAACTGCTGATGTCATTAAACCAGTAGGATTGTATCTAGTGAAAGTTAAAAACAGACATTGCTTTTAGAGAAGATGAGATGACAGTTAAGAAATGAAGAATGTGTCAGACTGGTTATCAACAGGATAAGGAGCCCTGTATTCACCAAAGATATTATTGCAGCATTTATTAGTACCCTTGCCTACTTGCTCATAGACATTTACTGTAACTGCAGCAGCTGTTACCAATTTTACTCTTCTGGTCAAACAAAAGAAAAAATCATCCTGNCGGGGCCAGGGGGAGTGAGTTGGGGATGGTGGTGACCAGGAGGGGTTGTGTAGAAGGGAGGATGGAGGAAAAGAAAGAAAGAAAAAAAATTTAAAAAAGGGAAGTAAAACCTGTCAGACAGAACTGAATGTATATGTGCCTTTGAATGTCAATTAAAACCAACCACAAACAAACAAAAAAAACCCACAAACAAACAAAAAAATCCAACTTCGAATCTGTGGCATTTTCAGTATCTGAAAGGGACTTCATTTGTAGCAACTCTCACACCTTTTGAGAGTCCTGCTTGAATTACCTGTGTCTCTGTGCCCTTCCTGCTGAAGTGCTGATTGAATGTTAGAAGAGAGAAAGGCAGACCTTAGAAATATGACAGACAGATCACCCTCTAGCCTTTATCCTTGTTACATACAGAGTCACTTTGTCCAAAGCAGTAAGAATGTGTTCTGAAAGGTGCCTCTCTACCACCAACAGCTGATACACCCTTTACAGATGTAAATTTATTGCTGTAGTTATAACATCCAAGCCCCAGTTCATGTTCAGCAGATATAACACTAATTGCAGGAACAGTCTAGACACCTCTAATNATGAGATGACAGTTAAGAAATGAAGAATGTGTCAGACTGGTTATCAACAGGATAAGGAGCCCTGTATTCACCAAAGATATTATTGCAGCATTTATTAGTACCCTTGCCTACTTGCTCATAGACATTTACTGTAACTGCAGCAGCTGTTACCAATTTTACTCTTCTGGTCAAACAAAAGAAAAAATCATCCTGTTGCTTGAAGAAATTGTGGATATGCTGATTCCCAATGCCTCTTTCCTCCGCTTGCCTCACTCACTGTGTACATATGTTTTATTGCTTACCTGCCTTCTCCACCTTTTATTCACAAAAGTGACAGCCTTTAAAAAGTGGTGCCTTTTTTTTTGTTCTGGGGAAAGGGGTGTTCATACCAAGGGCACATTTAAACAGACTAGGTCCCTGGAGATCATCAGCTGAGTGTTTCCTGAATATCAGCTCTTCTTTAGAGCATCTGGTACAGAACATTATATATNTCCAACTTCGAATCTGTGGCATTTTCAGTATCTGAAAGGGACTTCATTTGTAGCAACTCTCACACCTTTTGAGAGTCCTGCTTGAATTACCTGTGTCTCTGTGCCCTTCCTGCTGAAGTGCTGATTGAATGTTAGAAGAGAGAAAGGCAGACCTTAGAAATATGACAGACAGATCACCCTCTAGCCTTTATCCTTGTTACATACAGAGTCACTTTGTCCAAAGCAGTAAGAATGTGTTCTGAAAGGTGCCTCTCTACCACCAACAGCTGATACACCCTTTACAGATGTAAATTTATTGCTGTAGTTATAACATCCAAGCCCCAGTTCATGTTCAGCAGATATAACACTAATTGCAGGAACAGTCTAGACACCTCTAATTAGGATAAAATCCATAGACTGCATATAGTTTTTTGTAAGAGTTGCTGAAGCAGATTAATTGGGAATTCCCTGGTGACAGAGGATGTGTCTCACAGTTGCACTGAAATGCTTCTTGGTGCAGTAAAGCAGGCTCTGGCAATCAAGAGGCAGGAATCAGCAGGGTTTAACACTTTGCAGTGAGATGAGAGTTTCAGAAGCAACTTCCCTTCTCTGTGTCCATCATTGACTTGTTTGGAGAAAAACAGTGACGGGCTGGCAGTAACAATCATGTCACACAGTCTGGACTTGATTATACAGCACCTGTGGAGTATAAGATTATCTTCATCTTCCCCCCAAGACTCCTTTAGTGTTGGACACTCAAATGGCACATTTGAAAAGCATGAATGATTCCTACACCTGTGCAACTCTGTGAAGCATGTGGTCCTTCTTTGCCTCTTCAGTTCATGGACAGCCAACGAAGGAGTATCCTTTGAAGTACCGGGATGGAATTAGGAAACTTTGTTTCATCATGTAAGACATGTTCCAGACACTGTGACAAGAAACAGGGTGTCCTATGTTATTTTACCTTACGAGTCCCATGGCATTAGCATGTAGCAATATGTTTGCAAACCATCAGATGTAGAACTGTTTGTCACAAGGACTGATTGCTAAAGTAAGGTATCAGCAACACTAGCTAGTCTAGACTTCTATGAGCAGCTTATAATTTCACTAGTTCCTTCAGTTTATATTTAAATTCAATCAGGAAGAGCATGATCACACAGCTGGAATAGCCAACAAGCCAACACTGAAACGTCCACTCCGCTTTCAGGAGAATTAAATTCATTACTATCTTCTTATGCTTGATGTACTCGTCATATAAATTGCGATATGGAGACAAAATATAGAACCTCTGCTGGCGTGCTGTTGCTCACACAGTGAAGGCAGACCAACTCCTTTTTTTTTTCTGGGCAGAGATCTCAAGAGCACTGCTGGTACCATCTGGTGTGGGGCAGGGAAGGAGACTGATACAGGTCTTTAGTGAGGGATTAGATCATCTTGCCTTCATACATAGATTTGCCGGCATAGCCCTTTACTTCTGAATTGTGAGACTCCTCTGGGTTTATACTACAGTGTTGTTAACCCCTGAATCTGAATATGATTATTTCTGGAAGGTGTGATAGTTGCTTTTTTCACCTCTACAAAGATTTTTCTTAGAGAGAAGCCTTCTTTAGGCAAGCATTGTTTTAGGCAAGCCTTCTGTGAAGAATTTTTTTTCCCCCTCAGACTATAAGTTGTCTGACAGAAAAGCAGTCCACTGCATATCACCTAGGAGACACAAAGGACCATAGAGACATTGTTTCCTGGAACGCAACTTGAGACCCAAGTGATATGAAAACATGAGTATCACAACTTTTGTTTTGGGAGCAGTGTAACTCTTGTCCCTGTTTGGTTTGAAATGTTTGAAAGGTTCAGGCTCCTTATGGATTCCCAGCACCTTAGCACATCATTGCAGATCCCTTTAGAGGAGCGCCTACCGGATGACAGTACTGGGAACAAAAGGTATATCTCTGGTAGAGGAAGGACTTAGAGAAGATAGATTCTGGGAAATCTGTCATAAAATGGGTGGGGGTTTTTTGTTGTTTGTTTGTCTTAATAAGATGAGAACTTCCTTGCCACTAGAGTTATCCTGCTGACCTTGGGAGCCCCCATGCCCTTGCAGCTGGGCCTTTTACACCTTGTTTAGTGGGTGTTAAGGGATGGAGATAATACACAGAACAGCAAAGGAGCAGTGCTTCTAATTGTGGCCACAAAAATGAGTATGAAAGTACTTTCTAGCCAAAGTTTCATCATCCCATCACAGAAGACAGATTCAGTGCATGTGAACATATTAAGCTAAGTGAAAATGATCTGCCCTCAGGATAGCTTTTCAGCCCTGCACAACACCCTGATATAGGATACAGCATGACACAATGATTCAAAATACCTTTGAGATGCTATTGTTGAGGCTGTACCTGAGGACACAGTCAACTAATTGAAAGCACACTTAATTGCCGTGCAGCAGGAGTCAAGCTTCAATTCCAGATTTCCTTGAAGAAGAAAAAAAAGAAAAAAAAAGAATTTCTCCCCTTCACACATTTCAAAATGCCATTCTCACATATAAAACATTACTTTTTGATTGAATTCCCTTAGTGGCTTGATTTTCTGGGTAGAGAACTATATGACTAATGGAATCAAGGGATGAAGATCATCACCTGTGAAAAAGTGTGTGCCCTGGTTTCCTTCATGTTCTGTTCACAGACAAAATTGCCAGCCTGTCTGCAGTTTAAGACTGGGAAGTTTTTTGATACTTATGCAGCATATGTTTTACACCTCAGGTAGATAGTCACTGTATTTACGATACAATGGGCATGACTTGTGAAGATCTACAGAGTCAAAGATTCACTTCCCTGATGATAGAGTTGTATAGCAATGTGTGTCTATTTGTTTGGGGAACCCTTCTTAAAGAGAGCACAGACTCATATCTGCTCTGGCATAGACAATGGCAAAGTGCTTCTTCCAAAGAAATTATTACTCTGATTTTTGCACAGAATAATTCTTGGAAGGGCAATCAGGACTCTCAAACAGAACAGTGGGACATTCATGGAAGCCTCCTTTACAAGGGTTCTTGTAACATCTTTAGCTGGATTGAGTAAGACTCTCCAAACCACTGTTCTACTCAGTTTTTACAGGCCAGTTATTCTCCTATGCAACTGCCCCAACAAATGTGTGATCCACTTATACCAGTTTTTTTAACTGCAGGCAAAATACCTATCAAACATCTTTAAAACCTATGAATGACAATGTCTTCATCTTTGGGTATGGTTTCTATTTACTGTTGCCTTATCTATGTATAATTTGAAAATTTCTGCAACCGCCTGGGAATCTCTGGGAATTCCTACCCAGAGTGTTAATCAACATGTAAATTCAAGCAGGAGTGGTCTGAGGGATTCCTAGAAACGGTCCAAACTCCCATGTCAAGAGCTCGTGTAACTATCAGTGAAATATTTATTTGCAAAGGTGGCTAGGAGCTGATCAATCTCCAAGTCAGGTCCAGTGTCTAAACCCAGACATTTGCATTACATCTACACAAATAACTTGCTGTTGAATTCCTTTAACTGGTTAGTTCATGCCTTCAGAGTGCTGGATGTGCATAAAGACACAGCCTTGATCATCATCTACACCAAAACTGTAACTACAGAAAAAGTTGATTTTCACACATACTGCTTGGAATTTTAGTTCCATATCTCTTGCTACACTATTATCATATATAAAAGCTTAAATCTAAAGTATTTTACTACTCTGATCATTACTCAGTAAAATCCTTAAAAAAATAAAAAGAAATCTCAGTTATTTATATTCTGCATTAGGAGTCTCTTTGCTTATGGTGAACCAGCGGGGGAGAGATACACAGGCTTACAAGCTCTGAAGAAGGTCTGCTGTTGAAGATGATTCATTATATATATCTCTCAACATCAGGTAAGGAGGACAGTCTATAATGGTCAGTCAGTGCTGGTCTTCTGTGATCAGCTAAGGGGACGCTGGCCTAGTCCAAAGCTGTAATCTAGTACATCTCCAGAGAGGAAGAGAGAAGCAGCTTTGTTATCAAGATAGTCTATGTTTCTATCACTATCAATGATATAGCAAAAATCTATTCCATTTATTTTCTATTCATTTCTTGTGATAGATACAGATGGATGAATTCTGCTAAAAGACCTAAACTGATGTCACTGGTGCAGCAATAGCCAGCATTGCTTTGCAGGAATTTTAGTACAGAGATGAAAGACTTTTTCTTATACAAATATGCTGGATAGTCATTATGTGTATATGAAGGGATGTTGGCCACACATTCAGAATGGCAAATCCTGTTAAGATATGAAAGGTGTAATACAGTTATCATTACCCAGTGAATTCATGCCAAAATGCTGCATAGATATACATAGTGAGTACTACAGTCACAGTAGCATTTATACAAGCAGTATATACTCACTGAATTATGAAAGTAAACATGTACGAAGGTTTTGCTGTCCAAGGCAGCATAAATGGCAGAAGAGCTATAATATTACCACTGTCCCTTTAAAACCTGCATACAGAGAACAATCACTTATCTCTTAATATTAATGGCAGATGAATTCAATTAGTAAGAGCCACACATGTGGATTCATGGTTCCAAAGCAATCTTGAGTGATATTATGTAAGTAGTGGAGGTGTATTTCACTGCCAAGGATTTCATACACCTCTACTGGAAAGGAATCAGAAGTTTACAAGGATGATATTAATCTAATTTCTCATGGCTTATAACAGATGTTGCCTGGAGACCAGAAGGCAACAACTGGTCATTGAGTTTTGTCTCTTTTGTAACAACATGCTTCCTAATTTTAGTCTTGAACAAACATCAAAACTACTCCATTGTTGTTCTTATTTCAGTCCAGGAGCTGTCATCAGTATAAATTGGTTACTTCATATTTACACAGGCACACCTGAAATCAGAAAGAGTTTCCTAGCAACTTCATCTTCATGAAAACTTGAAGGAAAAATAATTACATTTAATAGAATGAAACTTTACTAAATGAAAGGATATGACACTTCAGTTTCATTTCCCTAAAGTGCTCTCACAGTCCTTTCCTTGTTCTTCTTCCCTTCTTTTGCTGTCAGTTACATAATTCCTTTTTTTAGCTCATAGACATCAGCATCAACTATGTTAAAAGAGATCTTCTGTTGAAATTCAAGGTCTCTGTGCCATGATATATCTTCTGTACATTGTTTTGAGAGGTGTTCAAAAGACAGAATTAAAACAAACACATACTTCAGAGCTGAAATATATTCAGTGGATTCAAGTTTTAGTTGATGCAGGCACATCATTATAAGAATTGGATAGGTTCTTACTGTATTATTTAGAATACCTATCTTTATAATGCTGAGGCTCAACATTTTTTTTTTAAATATTGGTAAGGTTTGACAGAAGAAGTATTCTGGGTTTATGCTTAACCCTCTACTGATATATACGATGGCACTTTGAACAAGGAGCTCCAAAGAAAAAAATTCTTTTACATGTGCAACAACAGTTTCTGTCAATCTCCAGGCAAGGAGACCATTCTAGATATGGGACTGGATCTTGGCTGTCTGTCTGCTTTGGTATTTGTGCCTGCATAAGATAAGCTAAAATTTCAATGAGCATGGAAGAAAAGAAATTATGAAGCCAAAGGGAGCTTTCTTAATCAAGAACCTCACATAGAAGACTGAATAAAACAGGCACGGTGTTGAGTCAAGGGACTGCAATGAACTTAGGAGATCAGTTAGTCAAGTCTTTTGACATGGAACAGGGTAGTAATCCAAGATTAAGCATAAATTTAAAGCCAGAAAATTAAATCAGAAGTGTAAGAGAGCCTCATGAAGAGATGTTCTTTTTTTTCTGTACACTTCATTGTATGAACAAAAAACCCCAAACATTAAGTAACTTTATTCTTTTGTTTCTCAACTAGTTAAGTAAAATCAATCATAGAATCATAGATTGTTTTGGGTTGGAAAGACCTTCAAGATCTTCTAGTTCCATACCCCCTGCCATGGGCATGGATATCTCCCACTATAACAGGTTGTTCAGAGCCCCATCCAACCTCGCCTTGAACACTTCCAGGAATGGGTAACCACAGCTTATCTGGGCAATTTGTGCCAGTGTTTCACAATCCTCACCATAAAGAATTTCTACCTAGTAAAAAAACTAATCCTATCCTCTTTCAGTTTAAAGCCACTAGCCCTTGTCCTATCACTCCATGCCCTTATAAAAAAGTCCTTCTCCAGCTTTCTTGTAGGCCTTCTTTAAGTACTGAGTCAACTCTCTACATTATTCAAATATCTTCTATCATCATCCCTAGCAAACTAGCCATCTCAGTGAAAATATACTGACATCTGCACACCTCTTCAGTATAAAAATGTGCATGCAAACATAATAAGAGTATTAGTGGATAGAGAGGCAATTTTAATTTTTATTTTTTATTTAATTTAATTTTAATATTTTTATTTAATTTTAACTTGGAGTGGACTAGAGCCACATTTGATCTAGATTTAATTAGATTTTTTTAAAAAATCTGGTCTTGCCCCTTTTGATTAGAAAATTGTATTCCATGAGGCATATTTCTGGATACTTTGGACTGTTCTGACAGTGAAATTAGTTTATTACAATTACTGTGGAAATAAATAGAGTGTGAACAAACAATTCTGCTCACAGTAGGAGCCTCATATTAGAATGAAATGTGACTTTGTGAAGAACAGTCCAAAGCTTTAATATAATACTGGTTGAAAAATAACTATGTGAACATCATAGACCATTACTTAAGACAGATATTGACAGCACTTACTTTAAGTAGTCAAGTTTTCAAGTTATAACCTAATGTATATAATTTAAAAGAATTCAAATAACTTTGTCTAAGACTCTGACCTCAGAAAGAATTCCCACAGGGCACTGAGGACCATGTATAAAAAGTGTATTGCTAGATCTGGATCTGAAGGAGCTACTTAACAAGCATTTACTGAATGTCATTGAAGATATTCCTAGCAGCCTGTTCGAAAAACTCAGTCCTTAAGAACTTAACCTGACATAAGCTATATATAGTTGGAAAACGCCTCCTCCTGAGAACACGGAAAAGTCTTTGTGAAACTTAAATCTCATTTGAGAGCTTGAGGCCTAGTGGGATTTTAAAGATTTTGCTCACACAAAAAAATTACTTTGGCACAACTATTCCATGGGTGAGGATCTCTCTTATTCACACTCAACTTTTATATTATTCCAATTACTTTTTTCCTCTACTCCTAAGTAAAACAGAGACTAGAGGCAGAAGAATATTCATTAAAATTTTATATTCAGTCAGAAAAGTAGAGAATAAATACTTTAAAAATCAATAACAAATAAAAAGTTCTAAAAATAAATTATTAGTTTCTATTAATTAGAGCACTATAGGTATAGCATTGGATTGTTAAAAAGCAGTAGACATAATGAAGGGGCAGGTGCCTTCCTGGAAAACAATGAGGCATTTATTTTCCCACAGTATATGTTTATATGTAGTTCATTACATAGTTCTGTAGAAAGGTATGGAAAAACAAAGGAAATAAAACCCATCTGTGTGATCCATGTCCTTTTATAAACTCTGCATTTTTATTATTTCAATATTACAGTATTTATTTACAATAGCAGGAACAACAATTTTTAATACTCAGTTAAACTCTGATGTTAGAAAGAGATAGTCTATCTAAATATTAGATAGTTCCTACTATCCCTCTTTTTGTATAGCTATAAATATAATACTTCTCTTTAGGTATTGTTGGATTGGAAAATGGAATAAATGGAAGAAGAATGAATGATTGGTTAAGTGTTGCTGGCTAATCTTAAACGACTGGTTCATGAGTTTTAAAAAGATTAAAAATTTAATATTAAATTGCATTTGCTGTTTGATTTATAGCGGTATAAAGAGAAATTAGTTTTAGCATGGTCCATCCCAGTACTAGGTGTTAGTGAAATGATCTGTAAGAGGTTTTCTAAGTCCCCAAAAGTTAATATTTTAATAGGAAGAGAGAGATTGAAGAAAATAATTTTTATCTCACCAAAATATTGAGGGATTAAACCTGGTGCAATTAACACTAAGAAGCAAAAAATACCGGCTCCTAAATACAGTGGAGGAAGTCTCTCTGCCACAGGCAATTTGGCAATGGCTGTGACTTTAAGGGTCATTTCTGTCAGTGTCTCTAGTGCAGCCTTGCATAGGAAGATGGGTGTATTTGTCTTTGGTAACATCCGAGACTCGGCATGTTTTGGCAGTGTTCTGGTCTCCTGTTCCTCTGTCCTGGCTCCTTCAGGCATCATAGGTTACAGCCCTCTCCCCATTGCTACAGATAGGAGTTCAGCTTTCTCCTTGGTGGTGGTCATGATCTCTACAAGTTCACAGGAACTCAGAAAGATGTTTTTTTCAAAAAACATGAAATCTCTATATCTTAAGAAGAATTCCTGTTGTTTTTTACCTTTGCTTCTGTTTTGCTATGAATTTTGAAAAGAAAAAAAATTCTTTCAGCAGGTGCTTCTTTCTTTATACATGGCAAAGCATCCTGGTGCTGCCATGACAGTCAAGCACTTTTGAAATTAGAATTAATGATCACTAATGACAGCCAAACAATACTACTCCTATTGTTCTGTTTTCTTTTCATTGTTCACTATGTTGTATACTTAAATGAGGAACATATATTTCCAATATAGATATCTCAGAAGTCAGAACCTGATTGAAGCTTTTAAAAATGTTACTTTAGGATAATATGTTCTACTTCTTTTTTTTTTCAAAGTACTACTGCAATGCACGTTGAATGCTTTTACACAAATCTTTAAACTTCAAAACAGAATGACTTCAGAACTCATCAGAATTATGATACAATTCTACATTTTGGAAAACCTCTGTAAAATACATTTAGAAGGAACACATTAAAACAGAGGCAAGTTGTTTTGATTTGTCTCTGCAGCCATGTTAATAAATCCACATTCTGCAGAAACTGACACAATGGGAATTAGAAGAAAAGAGTGGTAAAGCAGAAAGAGAAATAAAATTAGGTATTTTGTTCAAGTAGCCTTGTAAGAGATGTTCAGAAAAAGAATACAGCCTGGGAAAGGACTTCTAACGGGATTTTGGGTTTTTGTTCTCTTCTATTTGGGGGTTTGGATTTATTTTGGGGAAAACTTTTGCTGTCAAACTATTTCAGCTTTATCAGGGTTTCCAGCTGTGTCCAGAGGGAAACTAGAATGGCCACTGCCCTTGTAGTTAAATAAACTGGTCAATATAAGAAACTCAGGAAAACTGAAAGACAACAAAATCAGTAACTCACCTTTTGGCCTTGTGGGCCCAGAGACTGTGAATATATTTGGAAGTGAATATCTGCCCGCAGATTACTGCCATTTAGATCATGTTTCAGCATAAGTTTTTATGCATTCATCTAAAGCAAATAGCAAGTTAGTAAGGCAGAGCAGTATCTTCCTATGATACCATCCAAACAGTGGGCAAAGACTATGTGGCCTAAAAAGTTAATGACAGGAATATAAAATTTTCAGCAGTTAAAGTTGTCTGGTGTCTTCCCTTTATTCCTCAGATATTTTCAAAGTACTTACTCAGAGTCAACATAATGACAAGTAAGAAAAATATATATGAGTGGTATTAATGTTCAAATCTGTGTATTAGCATCTTCAGTAAAGAGGTGGTAAAACTATTTTCTCTGCTAAATATTTCCCAGTAATAAGCATTCCCTTTGCATTTCTTCCTCCCTCATCATCTCTCCAACTTCCAAATGCCAAGGACATTTGAGATTTACAGCTTTTATAAACACTTAGTACTCATAAGGCTTTAGAAGTATCATTATTTCTCACATCTGACTCAGGACTTTACATCATTTGGGTTTAGCAGAACATGCTGGTCCATTGAGCTGCACAAGGAGTGAGTACTCTCAGCCTTAACCTTGTTTCCATTTGTAGGAGATAAGTATTTTTCATCTCCCTACAAATAGAGAGAGATCTTCACACAGAATCTAAACTTAATTTCAATATATCCAGACAACATTCCTTCATGGAAATGTAGCTTAGGACAGGGACAATTGTACTCAGCACTTTAGGCTGAGTGAAAACCAGACAAACCTATTTATAGTGAAGCAAAAAGGAAATATTTTTTCCAATAGTCAGAAAAATAAATCTGCAATATAGTCAAGAATCCAAGAATTACTGAATTCAGTTATTGAACTGAAGACTAAGAAAAGAAGTAGACAATTATAAAGTCAGTCAAACCAGTCAGCAATTGCAAAAAGGATTAAAGCAAAGATATGCAGAAGTCAGGACTGAAGAGCAAGAGCCTAGAACACATCTGTAAGTAAGAACCATATCACACAGAAACCACTGTGGATTTTCTAAGTGGATGCATCATACAGGGCAGTCCTTCATTTTTTGCAGATTAATTACAGCCAGATGTAGCTTGATTGCCCAAGTGGAACCAACCAAGACACACAGAGACTGAACTTTCAGTTTCTCTTTGGAACAGAGGTTTTACAGAATGTTTAACCTAGTGTTTATCTCTGAGGCTCAGGTTTTTTTCCCCCTCAGAAACTTTCAAAATAAAAAAAAATCTGAGGTGGTTTGAAGGATAGCCCCTTCTCCTTTTGTTGCCACTCAGAATCAGCAGATGGAAACAGCAGGCTGCAGGAACTGAGCTCTCAGTTGGTGTCTGAGCAATTGCCTCATGCCAAGAGAATTGAGAAGGCCACAGAGGAACCATCTCCCAGCCAGCATTTGGACAAGAGCCATGCCAAGGTGGTTAAACAGCCTGTGGAGAAATCTGGCTTCTGCCACTGTATAGATGAAGCGCAAGGCACAGTGAAATGTGACTCCCAGCTGGCACAAAGGCAAAAATCCACGCCAAGATAGTTGATCCAGTCACAGAAAGCCGGCCTTCATTGGTACCAGGCCAGATATCAATAGCATTGAGTTGGGAACAGTTTTCAAAGCTCTCATCTCTTATTTCAAATATGAGTCCCTTAGAGCAAGCAGAGAGAATTCATTATCATTTCCTGAATCTCCGAAGAAAGCAGAGTTTCAACATAATTTTTATGGCGACTAGAAGGAAGGAATTTCTATTTCAAGACAGAACATACATAAGGTCAGTGATGACATGCATAGCAAGAGGAGAAAAGTCCATCCTATACATGCACATCCTTAGTTTCCTTGGAACATTCTTAGATCCTTCTGACACCCATTAGTCATTTACATCCAACGGATATAATTCAGTTGTCATTTTGTGAGGTTATTTCTACTTCATCACAGTCTCATCAAGAATGATATTGTCGTTTATGTCTCCTATATATGGATAGAGACCTGCTAAATTTACTTATTGTCCCAGAGGGAATTATGGAATGGCTGTTGTTTGCCTTAAAATATACCCACACGTGTCCAAAAACTGCTTGCAATTTCCCTTGCAATTTCTCTTCCACTGAAAGGGCACCTCTCAGAAATTTGACATAGAGACCAATGAATGACTCTTTTCAAAGTCAGCTTTGAAAAGCAAAAAATCTCATGAACAAGGCTCTCCAGAATTCTATGAAGCAAAAAAGGGTAGATTTCAAGCTGGGATATTACTGATACTATCAAATATGTAGCTAAGATTTTCATTCAGGAGAACAAATAGAATCTAATTTCATGTGTGTTTTCAGAAAATAACTTTCTCTTCTTTCAACCATAAAGAAAAAGGAAGGGAAGGGACTGATGACTCATTTCATCTCTGCACCTTCACTGCTTTTTCAGTACTTGGAGAATCTAGAAGAAACTGAAGCAAGAAACCAAGTTATTATAAATAAATTAAGAATTTTCTTTCAGACAATAGCTAACTTTTCCTTTCTTAACCTCTTTTGTTATCAGACATTCTGTCCTTCCTTTTTATAAGATTGTAAATACATTTCTAAATAATTTTTATTATCTAATTTTAGTGGGAGATGGATATTTGTTCAAGCAATTCTCTAAATTCACATGAAGACTCAATGCTTGAGGAAAAAGTATTTGCTAATATTTGTAACATTACTTCTGAGCAGTTTGAGATTAAGGGTGGTTATAAAACAAATTCAGAACACAGATCTGTCCTATCTGTAGTCACCCAGGAGATTGGAAATACACATTTCAAAAAGTGGTTGATCTTTTCATGAAAGTCTAAAAAAACATCTCATGGATTAAAGGAAATATTTCTTACCTAATAATCCTTCATATAGACTTTACCTCACTTTGCTACACACAAAGGTCTTTATTATATTTGTCATAGTATATAAGCACCATATACTCCTTCAAGAATGGAAAATTTATGCGCTAGGAGAGTAGCCAGAACATTGCCTATTACTTTTCTAGTACAGGGTCCAGGACCAGAAAGATAGAGACTGCTCCAGTCCACGGTTTTTTTCAGAGCAAGAATCCCACCTTTGCAACAGATGCATTGCTGCTTCTTTACTGGATGTCCATACCAAGGTTTTGGCAGTGGGGAGGCTACAGAGATGGCCTCTATGAGAAGAGGCACAGGGCTGGTCCCATGTTAGACACAGCTGGTTCCAGTTGGCCCCAAGGGACCCACAACAGGACACAGGTGAGCCCATCAACAATGTTGGTGGTGCCTCTCTTAAAAGATAATACCTGTGGCTGGGGAAGGGCCTCTGTTGGAGCAGGTTCTCCTGAAAGGAATTGTGGCCTGCAGGTAGATGCACAGTGAAGGAGGTTATCCTGAAGGACTGAAACCTGTGGAAAGAACCCATGCTGGAGCAGTTGAAAAGTGAGAGGAGGAAGGAGAAGCAGAGAGGAACTGTTATGAACTGACCACAATGTCCCTGCTCCTCATCAGCCATGTGTTGTGCAGTCAGAGAAGGTGTAGGTGTAAGAACTTGGCAATGAAGGAGTGAAGTTGAGCTTGGGATAAAGGGTGGGAGGGAAAAGTGTTTAAATTTGTCTTTGTTTTTTACTAGCTAAATGTATTTGTCAATCAAGTAAATTAATTTACCTGAGTCAAGTGCATGATGATAATTGGTAAGCAATCTCCCTCTTTTTATCTCAACTTTTTCCATCTTATTTTCTATCCCGTTCTGGTTGAGAAGGAGAAGAGGGGCTAATTGGGTCACTGGCAGCTGGCCAAGATCAACCCACCAAAATTTACTCTTCTTTCTATCCTGATTTTTTAGAAGAAAGGCAGTTTAGCCAGGCTATATCCAGGAGCAAAACTGAAGACAACTTTTCTTACTTTAAAATTCTTATGTGTAGGAATTATTGTCAAAAAAAGAAAAAATATAGATTTCTTTCCACTTTGCCAGTCAGCCATAATTATCAAATGTACTGTTAGGCAGACAAACATCACTTAGATGTACCAACATGGAATAATGTTTATCATGAGCAGCTTTGGGATTATGAATTGAGATGCTTAAACAATTGCTTTATATTTGTAGAATTGCTGCAATGAATCCTCTGTAAATCCTTTAGCCAGAAAACCACTTCAAATTCTGTGATTATCAGCACTTCAATACGTTTTAGAAATGCCAAGAAAAGATAGATAGACTAAATAGTTGGTTTTCAGGGTAATTGTTTGTTACAGATGATATTCTTATAGTAGGTACCTGAATACTGCCTTCTAAAATCCCTTTTTTTCCACCATTCATACTTTCCTGAAACTTTTGCCTCTGAGATTAAAATTTTCTGAGCCTAGTCTAAACCTGCAGTTTGTTTCTTCTTCTGCAGTGTTTGGATTAATACTCTTTGGTCCTCTGGAATATAAGTAAACTAAAATTGACTTCTTGTATAAATTGCCTTATGACTACTTGCTGAAAAAGTCTACTGATGAATCAGCTGAACTTAGAAAATCAGAAATTGGCAGATATTTATTCTTTACTGAGAAGTGCATTTGAATGTTCCAGGGAAAATTGGTTTTGATTTGGCTAAGCTGTGGAGGTTTGAAAATAACACCTCTAAAATGTGTCTTGTGCTTGGAAACTTATTTGTTTTAGTGTGTCTCGCTAGCGTTCTTAGTAAGTCAGATTGCACTGACACCCAGCAGACAGCCCAGAGTGCAAGGGAAGCTCAGAGTACTTGTGAAAGACAAGATGGTTCCAAAGATCCCTCCTTATTCAATCTGTATTGGCACACATGCTGACAAATATATGTACTGTATGTTCAAAGGCTTCCCAGATACTAATTGCATCCTGTTTTGTTTTATAGCTGCTAACCAACAAAGAAATGTATCCTTGAGGGGGGTTTTTTGTGATAGTGCCAGGTAGTATCTGCTTTATTATGCATTTATAATTCTGTTTATGTTACCTTAATAAAGCAGCTGGTTAAAAAGACCCCATTGGCAGGAGAAACCTGTATGACCTCAGGGTAAGTGTTCGTCGTAATAGAAATTTCTGAAGGTTGTGCTGATCCACCAGCAATGAAAGAGCCCAAGTTCAGTGTCTTGAGAGCTACAGCAATTTTGCTGGAATGTGTACATTTACTCCAAGATCCATTTATTCATTCCTGTGTTGAACTCACAAATAACTTGACCTCTTAATTTTCCCACATAACTTCTGGCAGTGTAACTATTAGATTTGTGTTGCAAAAGTCTCCAGAAGTCATTAAGATTTTTTCTTCTTTTTAGTCATAATAATTCATCATTGCCTAAAAAGATTAACATTCTCAGGTCACTAAATTCTCTTACAGTTCCCTTACTGTAATAAATATACTTTATGAGTTGATATCTGTAAGTTTTCCATTTTTACTGAGAATATGTTGAATTTACAGCATACTTTGATCATATTGCCTTTCTTCTGGTTTCTGATAAACCACCTTTTTGAAAACTTCATCAAATTTTAATGAAACATATGTGTATATATCCTCGTCTGCTTGGAAATTTCCTGTACTGCTGGCTAGATAAATTCTCTGAATGGTTCTTCAGAACAGGCACATCAGAAAAGTGGAGACTAATGCATGCTGACCTGCCATATGGGCAGGATTTCACTGAAACCCTTTTTTTCTTCTTATGAGACATACATACAAATCCCAGAAGCTATGTACACAGTTTTGTGTTTAATAACATAGTGCAGCATACTGTTCATAGGAGTATGTAGGCACAGATGAATCATGAACATAAACAGAGGGAGACAGATTGTATACATTGAGCCTCTGTGTCTAACTCTCACACTGAGCCCAGTGGATGCCAGTCCTTATGCCTGAGGCAGCAACTACCTGCAGGATCTTTACCCTTGTCCTCAGAAGCATTGTATTAACCCCTAAAGAGCTGCAGATTCTTCTTCTTCTTGTATTACCTGCTGTAAATCTCTCCTCTGCAGGTACCTGCAGTCATCCTGTCTGCAGGGCCTTCAGTGTGGAAATAATCTTCCCAGTAAGCCTGAGCAGCTTTATCAGGTTCCCTTGAGTTGCACACCCAGGCTCTGCTCCTCTCCTTGTTGCGCACAGCAGGGTGATGGTATCAAAGCCAGTAAATTTTGTTGTGGAATCGGCTGCTGTACTACAGACAGGCACAACAAAATCTCTCCTGGAGAAGTTTGAACAGGGAAAAAAAAAAAAAAAAACCCAAACCAACAAAATTAGTGAAAGAAGACAGATTTTTAAAGATGGAGATAGGGGATAGGACACTACAGAGACAAAAGAAGAATGTGCAGAAACACAATTGCCAGAAGACACCTATGACAGAAGTAATCTCTAGACAGTAAAAGGATGAGGCAAGAAGAGCTTACAGAAGATATATTTTTTTCAAAAAAAACAAACAAAATCCCAAAGAACTGGAGCACAGATGTCCATCCTGTTCATTGTGGAAAAACAAGCACAACATTCCCTCCTTCTGCTAACATCAGGCCATGACAGGAAGCCAAGAACCATTCAAAAAAGAGAGTTCACTGCCAAACACATGCTAGCATTCTTGCAACTGCTATCATACAACTCTGATTCATGTCTCAGGAACAGAGATTTAATGAGTATGTGACTTAAAGGAAATAAATGTAAGCAAGAGTGCTTATTTTGCCCCCCAAATTATGGGTTTGGGGTGAACAAATAATTTCAGCTGAGAAACAAGGAAAACAGACAATGTTGTGTAGTCAGGTTCAAGATGTTTCTCAGTATGGTTCCTTTGGCTGGAGATTCCTAGAGCTGGAGATCCCAGGATGCTGCGTAGGAATTGCCTCCCCTCAGCACAGCCATGGCACATTTAAATATCCAGCCAGCCACAAGATGTCAGCACACTCAACGGGAATTACTACAAAAAGCGACATCTGTATGAATGGGGTATTTCTGTGTCACAAATCTCTCTTGCCTGCTATTAATGGAAAAAAAGGTGTTTCTGAGGATTTCCATGAAACTTCACACTCATATTGTGTCTTCTAAGCAGAAAGAGCTGATCTATCATAGTCTGACCATAGTACTTAGTGGGAGTAAAATACCAAGAGTGAATGGAGAACATGGTTTTCTCTTCCCACTCTGAAACCAGGAGTTTGGTTGGGCAAACTTGTTGGGCAAGGAACTAAAAGAGCTCTTAAGCACTCTAAAATGATTTTCAGTGAGGGAATGAAAGCTTTGTTCAGCTTCTTAGATGTTTTAGACTGCACATTCAGCCTTGAAATCCTGCTCCAATACCTCTCCAGAAATTATTTTAACTCAGTAAAATGTCCAGATACCTGTTTCATGGACTTCATAATCACAGTATCTATAAACTTTTAACTACAAATCCTACAGGTCTGCTCTGGCTTGTGTATTTAGTACCATAAGTGGAGACCATATGGGATGTGGGCATAGCACAAAATAAATTAATCATGTCCACTTTCTTTCAAAAATAGTTCAGACTCAAGATGTCATGATTTTAATAGTCTTTTGCAATTTGCATACTGATTCAAATATTCAGTGAGTTGTTTCTATTACTGCATTTCTATCTCTAAATATTCAAATTTCACCTTGGGCAGGAAAATGCCTGGATTCTTCCTTTCAAAATGTAGTCAGAATTTCCTCTGCATTTTTTGAATTCTTTCAGCACAGCAGATGGTGTATCAGAGGCTTTCTGGGGGGAATGGGGTAGCTAAATTCTCTAAGCCTGACTTTCATATTAGGTAAATTACTAGTCAAAATGTATAACAAAATTAGTACGCACCTGGATAAATACAGGTTACTAGGAAAGATCAGTATGCCTTCCGTAGAAGGAAGTTCTGTGATGTAGATGTTTTGGTATTTCTTCTGACAAAGCCATCAAACATGAAAATAAAGAAGATTTAGTTGATATAGTCTATCTGTATTTCCAAAAGACTTGGCAATGGCCATCTCTCAAGCCTTTTAAGGAAAATGAGCACCCACAGCTCATTTCAGAGCTGAGGAACCTTCCATGGGTAAAAGTATTTGATTAAGAAACATGACGCAGAGGAAAAGGAGTAGAATACTAAGTTTTTCTGAGCAGAGGGCTCACTATGGACTTTTACAGGGGGCAGAGGTGAGACTTGTGCTTGACAGTTACTTCATGCAAGTCCTAGAAAAGCTATTTTGTAGGGACCTGTGAAAGTTTGCTGTTAATACTTAATTATTCAGAATAGGAAAAATGCAGGCTGACTGTGAAGAATTGCTGCAGAAACTTATGAGGCTGTTTGGGCAATAAAACAGGAGATGAAATGCAGTGCAGAAAAATGCAAAGTGACGCACAAGTGGAAAAAAACCACAAATTCACATATAAAATTATGAGCTCCAAGCTAAGCATTATCTCTCAGTAGAAAAATCTTGAGAAAATGAGAGATAACTCACCATATAGGTCAGTCCTATACTGAATAGCAAACAAACAAAAAAACCCCAAATCAAATGCTAGTAATTATCAGGAAAAAATATAGCAAAACAGAGAGCAAGATAATTCTTGGTAAAATAGATCACAAATCACCTTTAAAATTGTTTGATTCTGGCCCCTGTCCCATTGTCCTCCCATATAGAAAAGAATATAGTAGAATTTGAAAACACTAGCAAAGTGATTGAAGCAACAATAATTGTTAAAGGTAAGGATTTATTTCCAAATGGGACAAAACTGAGGCACATAGAGTGAGACAAGACTCTGCTATCTCGATAATAAACAAATTAGATGGAAGATAAAACAGGTCCATAAGCTCAAGAAAAGACTGAGCAGAGAGATGCCTCCCAGCTGGATGTCCCTTTGTGACTGACCTAATACAGCCATTCCACTGTGCTGACCACATCTTGCCAACAGGTATTATGAATTAATAAGAAGCATTTTGGCTTTTAATTTAGCTTTTGGCTAGTATCACTTACAGAGCTTTTATTTCCTGTGATGCTGCCATTTATCATGTAAATTTTGATTAATAAATTCACTTTAAGAAAGGAAAATAAGTAGAAAGATTCTTGAGAAAAAAGTTTAGGAATAACACAGTGATGCTATTACACTTATAAAACAGACTAATAATATCTATAATATTGGGAGTCAGCCCATCCTAATCATTACCCAGGTAAAAGTCTAATTGAAATTAATTAATATTTTCTCAGAGGAATGGTTTCAGCATTCTCTTCTATATAGATTATTTATATCATGCTCATCACCATAGTTTCTGAATGTGTTCCAGTAGTACATTAAGCAACGTGACTAACATCTGCCACACGATTTTTCTTCAGTCTCTCTCCAGGGAGATAAATATATGCAGTAGAGGATCTTGTATCATAAGGAATTTTGCCAGGTGAAGAGAGCAAGAGAAGATAAAAGAATCAGGGTCATGAAAATGTTTTGTTATGTTTCCAATAATAAAAAATTTGCCCCATTTTTAGATCAGTGAGATCATGGGTGAAAATATATACTACGTTTAGGCCTTACTAGTTCAATTTGCAGCCTGGTTTTTGAGTATGACCTTGATGCTGAATTAAGACGCATGTACAATAAATTTATATCCATTAATTTGACTCACTTTCTTTTCTGAACTAGTAGTGGTAATCAGAAGACAAAAGAAAACTTGGATAATTTTTTTGTTAATGAAGAAGAAAATATGTCACTGATCACAAAGAAAGATTTTTCAAGGATGATAAGTGAAGAGTATCTGGTAACTAAGAAGCTATGTTAACATTTTAAAATATTTAATATATTTAAATTGCAATTGATAAGAAAAATTATATTTTTTATATACATAGACTAATTAAAAATTATTATAAACTTTAGCAAAAACAGTATTATCCATGTTTCACTTGGAATATATCTGCATAATTTTTTAGCCATACAAATTTCTACAATAGATTCATACGTAATTTTCTTTGCAAACCGCTTTAAGATACTTTTTCTAAGGAGCAGTTACTATGAACAAAATCTGCATCTTACAGATGTAACTAATGAAAATTACTCATAAATTTAGTGAAAAATCAAACTCATGCTAAGTTCCGTGTTGCTTGTGGACTATATTGCCTCCTCAATCTAAGGAACAAAACTAAAGCAAATAATAACAGCCTATCATGGTTTGATATCCCTCCATCATTTTCCCAAAGCTCACTGTAAAAGTGGTTTCTCCTTCTTTATTTAAAGTAGAATGGTGATTGCAATCTTACCAGCAGATGAGAAGTATAGTAGAATGGAAACAACTCTCCCATCTTGGACATGACCTTGGCTGATCCCATCCATATAAGATATCCACAACCAAAGGATGATTTCCAGGAAGTGTATATGGTCTATTTACTGGTAGTATTCTACAGCCCATAAAATGATGAGTGCCATGTGGATATTGTGCTCAAGAGTGCTGGGAAGGATCTTCAGAACGGACCCCAGAAGCACATAGGCCAAAGCAGTCCTACACCAGATTGTGAGGCTTCTGTTAAAGACCTTGATGAAATATAGAGTTGCTTAGTTCAATAACATTAAAGGAAGCTTGGTCCTTCTGTTAGGTCTTCCTTTTCCATTCTATGTAATGACAGCAAACACATCTGAATATTTATTACGTGTTGAAAGCACAAATGTTGGATAGAGACAGAATATAATAATGCCTTTTATTTTTCCTGAGGCGATCTGTCTTGGCGTTCTAAGTGCCACAGATAAAAGCAGCAATAAAATAAAGAAAAAAAAAAGAAGAAAGGAAAAGGAGAAATGAATATCTCAAAATAAGAAAGCATTACTGAATAAAGGCTAAAATCATCTTAATGCACCAGTCTGAAAGCCATCCAAAAGTGACCTAGGAGAGCATCTTGTAAAATTACAAACCTATGCTTTTGCCAGAAGAAAGCCTTCGTTAAACCTCAGACTGCAAAGGTGATTTTTTTCAAAGCTTCCCTGGAAAAATAGTTAATATCACCTAAGAGGGTTAAAAGGTATAGAGAGTGCCAGAATTTCTGCAAGAGATGGAAGTTGCGTAATAAACCCACTGACTATGGATCTGAGACTACACCTCATTTTCTTTATGTCATTTAATATGGGTATGTGCTGAATGAGACCAGAATTATTCATACTGATGAATACCCAAGGAATTGCCCTATGGCAGTTATGCATATTGTGTGTGTCAGATACACAAGTTAGACATGCAGTTTAACTGGGTCTAGTGACCTTTAAAATCATGCCTGTTTTTAATTCATGAATCATCACTTTGTTTAGCAAGCAGTTAATGTTCATTCACATTTCTAGCCTTTCCTGACCTCCTTCCAGCCCAAGTCCCATATTGCAGCAGATGAATGCTCTGAAGTAAGCGTAAGTCAGGGTAGGAAGCAGCAAGTTGTTGCTATTCAATGACTATTTTATTTAAATATTCACAGTGAGCTTAAACACGGCACAAACACATCCCCTGGAATTGTAATCACAGACCTGTCTGTAGGAAGAATAGGGAAAATCCTGTCCTGCAAGCTTTGTTAATGTCTCCAAAATGCAATTGATTTATTTTAGACAAAAATAGAATGAGAAAGACTGATTGTCTCCATAGTCTGTTTGCCTGCCGAGGAGAGGGCTCTGGTCAACATCTAATTGCCCGGATATATTTTTCAAAGGACAATTCTTGCCAGACAAATTGCCTGATGATTTTGGCCTTCAGGCATTATATTTTTCTAAACCAGAAAAAATTATTTTGAGCAAAAAGAAGCACCAGCTACAAACATCTTTGCCATTCCTTTGCTTATTTCCCCTTCAGCTTTGAATCATCTCTTCCTTTCCCATGCTGTGTATGCCCATCTCATCTCTTCCCACTGATTTTTTTCCTTCCTTGCTGTTGTTTTTCTTCTACTTTGCTTGTACAAACAGGGTTTATTTTGTTTTCATTTTGCACTTCACTTCTTGTCTGTGGTCACTGCAGTTCCTTTGACTGAACGCATTGTGCTCTGTCTTCCCAATCACCTCCCTTCCTCTTTTTTTATTTTCTCATCCCTTTGCTTCCAATGTGACTACCTCTTTGCATATTCCCCAGTACATCCTCTGAGTGTATGTATGTATGTAAAACAGGTGATCCCATCTTTTATCAGACTCTTTATGCTGCACAGAGCTCCCAGCCCCTGATCTCCTTATCTCACACATTCTCTGCCATGCTTTTGTGCTGAGACTAATAAAATGTGTGTGGTGGAAGCTTTTAGCTATATAATAGCAAATAAACTGACACTTTTCATAATTTATGTTTTGGGTTTTTTTGTTGGGAGTTTGGAGGGGTTTTTTTGTTTTGGGGGTTGTTTTGTGGGGAGGATTTTTTTTTGTTTGGGTTGATTTGGTTTGGTTACTGGGTTTTGGTTCTGTTTTGGTTTGTGGGGGTTTGGGGTGGGCTTTTTTTTCTGCTGGGTGTTTTTTTGGTTTGGCTTGTTTTTTGGGTTTGGGGTTTTTTTTGGTTAGTTGTTGTTTGGTTTGGTTTGGGGTTTTTAATGGTACCATTAAAAAGTTAACAAACTATCAACTCCCAGATAACTGCTATTCTATGACTGACTGAAAACCTAAACTTTTTTGGGGTGTCTTGGGCTTTTGAGTAGCAGCCATGTGGCAATCCATTCAACCTTTTTTCCTTACACATGTTCATGTCGAACTACAGAATCCCTTCCTTTCCACCTTCCTCCAAGGGCGCTAGCTCTTGGTGTGAGTCATGCAGTATAATGAGGCTGAAATCAGTCAGTGGGCTGAGCTGCCATATCATTGTGCTTGGGGGATGAGGCAGCCTTGGAGCAGTTCACCTTCAGGCAGTCAATATATAGTGAAGGGGAACATGCAACACTAGTACTGGCATTAGGCCAAAACACAATATGTTTATGGCAGTGTTTTAGTCAGGGTCTTCCCTGAAGTACCCAGAAGATGGGGAAGATGGTGAAGTATTAGAGTTGCCAGTGACTTTCACCTCTAGTATATGTTTACTGTCTCAGCAACAGGGCATCAGAACTTATTTTTGAAAGCTGAGGTAAACACTGGCAATAATAAGACTATAGGTTTTAAAGCTTTTTCAGACAAAATCCATCATATCTGTCTTTGCTTAGAATCCAGTTAGACCTTTGTATGTATATTTATTGATGACCTGTGTGGAGTAATAGCATTAAGATGACAAACATAATTCTCTGTACTCAACGAGTAAAAAAAAGTAAAATGCTTTCATCCAAACGTCAAATACATAATTTGGATAAATCCACAAGGGTAATGTTCACTCTTTGCAATAGACCATCTGGCACAGAAGACACTGTGCCAATTAATATAAATGGAATGACTGTTAGCACTACAGATAGTAAATATTTCAGACTAATCTTTTTTGTCATTTATCAGCTACGCTCATCCTTCAAAATTTGTGGTCAGAGTCTCCAGCATGTTGAAATAGATTGGTCACATTCAGACTTTTACTAGCCTGCAAAACATTTGCCTTCTTTTAAACTCTTGTGTGGTCCAGGTACCACTTATTTGTATGAGAGTGAAAGATTATTTTGAAGCAACAGAACAGTTAGCACTACAATTTGGCTAAGTTGACTGCCTCTCTCATTAGCATATAAATATTTTGCCTTGCTTATCATAGAATCAGAGAATATGCTGAGTTAGAAGGGACCCACAAGGATCATTAAGTCCAACCTCTAGCCCTGCACAGGACCATTCCCAAAACTCATAGCATGTGCCTGAGAGTATCATGCAAATGCTTCTTGAACTCTGTCAGGCTTGGTGCTGTGACCACTGTCCTGGGTAGCCTGTTCCAGTGCCCAACCAGTGTCCGGGTGAAGAACCTTTTTCTAATATCCAATCTAAACCTCCCCTGATACAACTTCAGGCCATTCCCTTGGGTCCTGTCAATTCTCACCACAGAGAAGAGATCAGTGTCTGCCCCTCCTCTTCCTCTCACAAGGAAGTTGTAACTGTAATGAGGTCTCCTCTCAGTCTCCTCTTCTCCAGGCTGAACAGACCAAGTGCCCTCAGCTACTCCTCATACGGCTTCTCCTCAAGGCCCTTCACCATCTTTGTTGCCCTCCTTTGGACACTCTCTAATGGCTTAATATCTTCTTATATTGTGGTGCCCAAAACTGCCCACAGTATTCAAGGTGAGGCTGTCCCAGCTCAGGGCAGAGTGGGACAATCCCCTCCCTCAAGCAGCTGGTGATGTTTTGCCTGGTGCCCCCTGTGACATGGTTGGCCCTCCTGGCTGCCAGGGCACTACTGACTCATATTCAACTTGCCATCAACCAGGACCCCAAGGTCCCTTTCCATGGCACCGCTTTCCAGTATCTCAGTCCCCAGTCTGTATGTACATCCAGGGTTGCCCCATCCCAGGTGCAGAATCCAGCACTTTCCCTTGTTGAATTTCATATGGTTGCTGATTGCTAAGCCCTACAATTTGTCAGGGTGTCTCTGCAGGGCTTCCCTGCCTTTGAGGGAGTGAACAGCTTCTCCCAGTTTTGTGTCATCTGCAAACTTGCTTAGTATCCCTTCCAGTCCTGTATCCAAGTAGTTTATAAAAATGTTCAAGAGTAATGTTTTCAATGAATGTAATTAATCCAAATATTGTGATTCACCTGTTTTTCTCAAAGAAAGAGGTAAATACACTCCGAGTAATACAGCTTTAACGGTTATTTCATAATAGAGAATAGTTTTTTTTACAAAGTTAACTAATATGTTGATCTGAGGAGATTTCGTCAACATTTAACCCTTCCTAGAATCATTTGCTAAGCCAATATTGCAATTGTTTCTAAGAAACCTGGGAAGTTTTTTATAATACCAGGAACTATTCTTTTAATGGTTATCAAAGAAAATATTTGAATGTTAATTTGTTTTCCAGACCCATTTGACAAAGCTCTAAACAAAGGTGCATGGGGGCTGAGTGTTCAGAGTGCTTCAGAAACATCAGACTTTTGAATCTTACCCTTTAATGTTGGAAACTTAGTAATGACGCATTCAAAGTCTTTGTCTTCACCATACAATACTAGCAAGAAATAAATTGTGTGAAAGTGGAAGTAGCACAGCAAGAATTGGTTTAGTTTTTAGGCCATCACGTAGCAGTCTAAAGTAAAGTGAAAAAAAGAAGAAAATTATCAAAACACAGCTGGTTTTGTTTGTTTGTTTTAGAGTTGCCTTTAAAGGTGCAGAGACACAGACAGAAATTTTGCATATTAGTCATGTGGAAACTTGGAGTATGCATACAGAGAAATGCAGATTGAGTGCAATGTGATCAGAGAGGGATTTTTTAAAGATAGCCTCAGCAATTCTCACATCTGACCATTCTTCATTGCATCACAGAAAACATTCAGCACATTATGAAAAAAAATGTATTTTTTTTAAATATCAGGTTTGAAACAACTTCATGAATGTGAGTTGTACAGGATCATAGAATTAGATTCATAGATTGGCTTGGGTTGGAAGGGACCTTAAAGATTACGTTGTTCCAACCTCCCTGCCATGAGCCTTCCACTAGATCAGGTTTCTCAAAGCCCATCCAGCTCTTCCATGTACACTTCCAGGATGGGTGTCAGCAATTTCTTTGGGCAAACTGTGCCAGTGCCTCACCACCCTCACAATAAAGAATTTCTTCCTAGTATCTAACCTAATGTTACACTCTTTCAGTTTAAGGACATTACTGCTTGTCAAATTACATACCGAAGTATCATCAAACGTCTAATTTGAAAGTTTTCTGCAAATGTTGTTATAACTGAAATCACATACTAATTTCATAAATCTGACTTCCACTGTTATCTGAGGCCAACAGCTTCAGCAATGCAACAGGAGTTCTCAGTAAATGAACAGATAAGTGTGTTTGGCTATTTCTGGAATCTGTGATGCAGACATTTATGCTAAACATATTGGTTTTATTTTGAAACAAGTGCACTGCAATGCTCTGTGAGGATACAGCAATTTCTTGGGATTTGAGACATACACGCACACAAAAAGGCTTTATGAAACACTAACTTGTCTGTTTTGTTTTTATTGCACTTGATAAGCTCTTAACTTCCTAGAAATGAATTCACTCTACCTCTTCTAGGGCAGTTAGTCCTCTGTGTATTTGGTGGTATTGAAAGAAATGAAATATAACAACAGGTGGACATTTAGGACAAATATATCCCATATTTTTTTAATCTCAGTCTGAAATATGTGACACTGTTTTCTTTTAGACAGCAAAGCCATAGATATTTTTGAAAGTGAAAAATTAGATTTTTATATCCTCATTATAGCACACATGCATGCCTATAGAAGTTGCAATCATTCCTGTTATCATAAGCAAATTTGTGTTTAAGCACCTAAAACCACAGCTAAGCCTCAGGGAGTGATTAAATTATATCTGAAGAACTGTGCATTGTTAGAACACAGTCCCTTATGCAGACTTTGTAATTCAGGTATGTCCTTGCTTGTTCTGGATGACCTGCAGGCCAACTAAAGTTTTTAATTATGTATTTATAAATGCTCATACCAAGGACATGAGCACTCACTGATTTCCTGTATGAAACTTTTTGTTTTCTAGTATATCTTCATCTTTCTCTTTCATGTTAAGTTTTTCTTTTTGCTTTTCAGCATTTTCATTGCATGCTTAAAAGTTCCTAGCTTTAAGCTATGGAAGAAACAAGAATTCAAATCTCTAAGACTAACTTCATTTTAATATTACATATTTAATACCCTACTGATATGGTTTTATAGAATATAAATGTGCAAAGGCTGTACTCCAGAGCTTTAGAACACTACCTAGATAAGGCCAAGAAACTTCAGTTATAGGGTTGACTCTCAAGACTTATATATTCTCTGAATAATTACTGTCAGTAGCAAAAATAAATTTTTTTTTCTTGCTTTTAGAAAATAAAGTCTTGAGCTGCTGTTTGAAATGCTTGCATATGTGTAAAGTCGGTATAAAACTTTCATCACGTATATTGCAAAGGAGTCCTAATTAGCTAACAGTTTTAAGAGAGATTTGAAAGAATTTTATGAAAAATGCTATAAATTTGATGAAAAATCCTGTTATGATGACAGAATTATAGAATAGTTTGAGTGGGAAGGGATCTTTAAAGGTCATCTAGTCCAACTCCCTTGCCATGATCATCTTCAGCTGGACCAGGTTTCTGAGTCCTATCCAACCTGACCTTGAATGTTTCCAGGAATGGGGGATCTACCACCTCTCTGGGCAACCTAATCCAGTCCTTCCTGTTTTATCATGATCAAATGATTGAAGTTAGTGTCCCACCATGAAAATACATTGCCTTATAACTTGAGTCTTGAACTTTAAAATGCAATTTTCAAGCTCAAGGGCTGGACGAATACTTTTTTATCACTACGCTGAGAAATAAACTGCACATCCATTTAATTAGTATATATTATTGGCTTCAACCCCTGAATTGTAGCTAATAATAATTTTTAAAGTGTGAACTAAAGTCTGCTGTTGGTGAATAAATAAAAACTGAGGATAAAATTTTTATTGTTTGACCAAAGCATAAAGGAATTCACCTGTGCTGATAGTTATAAAATTCTTGAAAATATTTACAAACACTGCCCTTTGACAGCCACCCTTTACATTTGTCTTAATAAAATAATTGTTTCCAGGCCCTCTACTGTTCTTTACTATGTACGAGCTCTTGGAGTTGAAGGGATACATCTTTTATAGTGCAGAGGAGCAGTGTTCTTCAAAGTGACCTTGTAGGCACTATTACATTTTAAAGAATAAATAACAGGTAGGAGACAGTAGGTATGAACTTATGAATTCCACTTTATTTGGTAAAAAACATTTTCATTGCATCCTTCATTTGCATTGTAAGCTCCATCATGATTAAGATGTTTAAGGCTATGATTCCACATTTTTCTTGGTGGTAGAATGGCTTAAGTAGTTCCCATCTTCTCCCTCTCTTCAATATTTACGCCTATCCTTTCTCTCCCTTTGAACTATTCTATCATCTTTACAGAAGCAAACAGTCTAGACTGAAGTTGCTGCTGTAACCAGCTTCTCAACCAAACCTCACAGGAGTGTGTCACGGAGATTTAAAAAGAGACTATTTTTTCAACCAGACATGATTCATGAATAATCAGACCAGGCTGAAAAGAAGAAATGTTATGACATATTTTACAACTTTTAGATGAGAATCATACAGAGTGCCTTGACACAGGCAGGAATCTATTCAGAGATAGGGTTTTTTCACAGTCTACACATGCTTAAAGAATTTATGTGTTTCTCATTCTCTCACCATGCACCCATTTTTACCTCAAACTGGGAAAACATTGTTCCTGAAGATTAGGAGTCTCCATGCAGGGCACATGTTAACACTAAATCCTTGGGAGAACTGTGACAACTGTCCTGAAAGTAAAGTCATGAAAGTCACGGTGCTGCAAACCGTGACCATCACTGCTCTCAACTCATGACCTCAGAAGGGTATGGAAGTGAGTGATTGGATCCAAGCACAGCAACCTAATGGCTCCCCATAGAGTGAACATGTGCCAGGGCCAAATGGCTATGCTACTGCTCTTAAAGAGTTACCTGTTCATTGTTGAGTATTTCTGGTTTCATAAGAAAAACACAGTTTTATCATAAAGTCATAAATATAAAATCAGAGCATGAAATCAAAGTAAGAAACAAAAAGCTAGGCATATGTGAAAAATATGAATGTTTATGTCTCAGGGCATGTTTTCCCAATCATTTTTATCTGCTTATTCTTAAGGAATTACCCCTTTGCTTCAGGAATAAATAAAAAAAGAAAAATAAATCTCTTTAAAACAAAAACTGAAATAGAAGTTATCTCTCAGTGAGCATTGTCTTCTCTGTATCCTGACTTTTCTGAAAATTTAGCCCACGGTGGTTAGACCATGAAGGAGGAAAGAGAAGATGGCTTCCTGTGCATGAGCAAGAAGGAGCTCTAAGACCATGGGGTTGGCTGGGGTGAGAGGATGTAAAGTCAAGGACATAAAGGAAAGCCACTAAGAGCAGTTAAGAGAAGGGAAAGGAGACAAGTGAAGAGTATGAGGGGGTGTAACATTATTTTTAGCATTATGATGAAATGTAAAGAAGGGTGTTGATAATTAAGATAAAATTAGAATACTGTAATAGCCTTCTGGAAGACTTAAACTGCGCTATTCTTGCCAGCAGCAGATAAGTATGAGAATATTAAAAATAAAAACAACCAAAGAGACAACAACAAAAACCCCCAACCTTTTGGTACAATTAAAATGTTCCTAGATATTTCTTACTGGAAAAGTAACATCTTGCTGAAACACTGTGATTCTTCCAAGTGAAAGATAAGACAAACCTTGGGAGAACTTGCTTCCTTGTCTCCGCTCTCAGGAGTTCAGGGCTCAGAGTGGGACAGTCCTTTCTGCCTTCCAGCTCTAATGTAACAAAGTTCTGTCTGCAATTCAGTAGCTACATGCTACAGGGAGACTTTTATGAGGGGAGGCGCCAGGTCTTTTACAGTTCAACCAGGTATCAAGGTCTTTGTTTAGAGGTAGCAAGCCCCAACTGTTTTCACTAGCTCTGGAAACCCAGTTAGAATAACCTTTGTAGAGAGGAGGCTCACAACAAAGTCCAGTGGGTTCCTTGAAGTGTGGGTTTAAGCAACTGAAAATGAGAGGGAAGAATTCCTGGTACTTCTTCAAGGACCAAGGCAGAGTGTGCCTTTCCTCTTTGACTCTCTGATTCTGGTTTTCAAAGACCAGTGTCACAGCAGTCCTTCTAAGAAGAGATATCATTCAGTGTACTTCTTCTGCCTTAGAGGATTCTCTGATTGTCCATTAATGTTTCTCCCTCTGGTGCATAAATGCATGCCACATGGGGTAGATACTGATTGGTATATTTGTTTTTCTCTGGGGTTGATGTGTTTTTAAACATGTGGACTTAATGTTCTGGTAATAAGCACACTGACATAAATAGAGTTTTGCACATGCACAAAGAAGTTCAATTTGTTCTTTGTCTGGAGGAAGTCCCTCTCAAGGACAGATGCAACATATGGGGAGTGGGGGGGTGGGACTAGATGGCTGTCTAGCTGTCACAGGTTTGTTTAGGAGATGTGTAGAATCACAGTACCCCAGGGAAATCATTACTGAGATCTGTTCTGGGAGATATTGCTTTTTTGACACAGGGAAAACAAACGCTCTTCTGGCCTTTCACTTTCCCATTGACACATTCACCATTTGTCTGATATTACTGCTTTCTTCTGTGGGTTTAGAGAAAGGACCTGCTGTTGGTGGCCCCCAAGAATCTGAAAAAGGTGGGAGTGTCTCCTGATGAAATAAACCAGATCCCATGAGATGATACTGTGTGTAGAGTCTGGCTGTACTGGTGAAATGGTTGTGAAAGCTATTAACTGTCTGTCACACAAAGGTCAGGACAGGCCAGTATACAAGTTGCAACAATAGTTGACAAACACACCATGTATGGGAATGGGATGACTGTTCTTTATGTTCATGCTCAGGCAGACAGTTAAAGAAAGAAGCTAGGTACATTTTTTAAAATGGTTTGTTACAGTCATCCAAAAGACTAGTTTTTTAGAAAATTCAAACAACTCAAAGAATTAATTTAATTTAATTTATTTTTTAAAGTTATTTTGCTTTGAAATTTAAGTAAGTTAATTTAAAAACTAAGATATATTCCTCAATATCCACAATCCATATACTTCCCCAAGCATGAATATCAGAGCCACACAACTTTGATATGGAAACAGATTCTGAGAGCCCAAAAAAGGGGTCAGACTCAGAAGGACAGAAGATACTTTTGAGAAGAAAAATAATAGACAGAATTAATCACTGAAATTACTCATTAAAATGTTTTGAGAAGACATAGAAGTGCACTCTAGGGCAGGCCAGAGTTTGTTAAGAAAAGAAGTAAAAGAACACTATTCAAATGACAGTGGAATTACGAGCTTAATGTCCTTTATCCCTTGTGTCACTTTATTCAAGCATACTCAGACTATGACATGTATTTAGATACAAAGCTTACTTCTTTTTTTCTAGTTTACTGATGGGGCAGTGAAAAAACATGGGGTTCTACTTGAAGATAGTCCAGAACAGAAGCCTTGTACAGGCTTATACAGGTTTATAAACCTGCCCTGAAATACTCCTTGCTTCACTCCTGGTCTTGCTGTAATTGTCCGTACTGCAGAGGTGTGATTGCTACCTTGTGATGTGGATTGGCCCCTGAGAGCAGCCCTGGAGCAACAGGCAGCAGAATCCTCTTGTCTAGTGTGGTTCCATCACATGGACCAATGCCTTGTGCTAACCCTTGGGGCTGGCACAATATCAGTGTAAGCAGTGCCTCCAGTCCTTTCAGTCTCCCCTTATCTTTCATTGATAGATGGGAAGCTAAGTTGGGTAATGTGAAGAACAATAATAACATCTTGAAAAAAACATTGATCATGATTTTTAAAGTGTTTTCAAGAATTTTACAAAACTGATCTCTGATTTCTTCTTAGCAAAGAGAAATAATTGATATCTGGTAGTAGGTACAGGCTGAATATTCTGATTTTTAATTTTCAGACAAAGCCAGTTATGGTACTACGCTTTATAAGTCTGTGAAAAAGAAAAACAGAGAAGGGGTAGAAAGTGAAGCCATAAACAACTATGAAAAATCAGATTCTTCCAGATTAAAAATCAAAATAATGTAAGAAAGACAAAAAACCAAAAGTGATTGAATTGGAAAGGCTGAAATGTTACAGATATGATCTTCAACTAAAATAGTACTTGAAGTTTTATAGTTATCCTATTTGACACTGTTACTGGCATTTAATGAAACTGCACCAGATAATACTTCATTTCTGAGAGTTGCCTGTAAACAAAAGACATAGATATCACTAATTAAAAATTAAATATGATCCTTTGGGAACAATTCTTAGACAAGAAATGGGTTTTGAATCAAATTCCAGCATTACAGAATCACACAAATCACTTTATTGAAATTATTTCTCATGGAATATTTTCTTGCTCTATTCATTAGTATTTCTTTATAAATCCTGAGGAAAACTATACAACATCTCTGAAAGTTATAATTCCTATACTTTAACTTCTACCAGTAATATTGTTTATTATGGCATATGCTCTAAATCATTTAATGGTATCATACAACAGCTCTGCTTCTGCACATTTCATCCTTCCTTCTTAAATATTCAGTCATGGGAGTGCATCACTTTTGCTATTTGCAGTTGATTTTCCTGTATTATTAAGGTTAAAGGGAGTTTGTGTATTTTGGAAGTAAGCACTAATGGAAATTTGAGCTCAGGGGGCTGACTCTTTCCACAAAACTGAACAATTGAACTGCCAATCCTGAACAGGAGGAACAGAGAAGAAAATGGATAGATAGGCACCTTTAAGGAATGTGGTAGGCATAATCTCTTTTCTCATGTCAATAGGTGGAGGCAGAGTCTGTATGCACTAAGAATTTCAGCTGATAAAATGTAACTTGATTTATTGCTTCTGAATATTCAGTATTTTAAAGGAAGATTACCGCACCACTAAAACCTAATATTAACTTCTTCAGGAAGAGATACTGCAGCCAAGGAATATTTGATCATTTGATCATCTTTTCTTCTTTCCTTTATAAAGTCTTTAGTATTTACTGAGGTAATACAGCAGCATTTATGTTTTCTGCAATATTTTTCCTTGTTCTGAAGAGCATTTGTGTAAATCTGCTTGTTAAACCCTTGTGGTTCTCTGAGATGAAACTATACATATGTTACTAACTTGACCCAAAGAATATATGAAATCTAACAAAGACGCTCATGTCCCAGATGATGGAAATTATGGACTAAACAATCTATTGTCCTCTTACAGGTAAAAGGATTATCTTATCACCTTGGATGACTTGCTGTAACATAGCCTTCTTTGCAAAGGTTTTTTTAAAGTAGAAAAATAGACTTTTTCCTACTTTTTTCTCCTCTTAAAACTGAATACTATAATTTCCCAGCAAAGCTCTCTGTGATAAAGAAGATTAAAAACAGTAGATAAAAGAATTTGAATGTATACTGACATAAATGATAAAAAATTTTTTACACTTGAAGGAATTTTTCATGTGTAATGTCATCATGGGGGTCATATCTGGCACAGCAGGATAACTGAAGCCATTAAAACTACTGTAGTCACTGAAACTTATTTTCTTCCTTTTAAGTCTGTGAATCACCCACAAACTGACAGAACCACTGTCATTCAGATCACCAGTGACCTCTGGACTAGGTTAACACCTACTCAGAGGAGGATTAGCTAGAGTGGGTTTCTAAGGATGGTGTTGAGTCAGGGTTTTGAGTTTCTTCAAGGATGAAGATTCCAGAACTACTGTGGGCAACTTCTACAAGTTTTCGGTCATAATAATAAATAAATAAATAAATAAATAAATAAAAATTCATATGTTTAAATAGAGTTAAAACTGTGCCCATTGCCTCTTGTCTTTGGATCACTGGATACCACAAAGAAGAGTCTGACTTCACTTTCTTTAATCTCCCCCAAGATATTTTTACATAACTTCTCCCATGAGGCTTCTCTTCTCCAGACTGAGCAGTCCTAGCTATCCCAAACTCTCCTGATATGACAGATGCGTCAGGTTCTTAATCATCTTTGCAGTCCTTGGCTGAAGTCGATCCAGTATGTTCATGTCCTTTTCCTACTGAAAGCTCAGGACTGGCATTTCAGATGTGTGTCACGGATGCTGAATAAAAGGGGAAGAGCATTGCTGGCAATGCTTTGCTTACTGCAGCTCAGGAGGCTTTTGGCCTGCTTTGCTACAAGGGTGCAGCCCTGTCTCATGTTCAACTTGTCCATTGAGGGAATAAACAAAACAAAGGTAGTTGTATATTTTTATATCCAGTTGAAATGAATCTGTAGCCATCATGAATTGTAGGACTTTGGATGAGTTTAAAGACAGTGTAAACATAGAGGTCCTTCTATTAATAGTTTAAGCTCAAGCTCTTTTAACTTATCATCAGCTTTTTGAACTTGGCTTTAGCTTGGGGAGAACTCAACCATTTCACAATGCTGAGTTTTCAATCAAACCACCTTTATTTCAAAACTTAGCTCCAACCTGGAGAAAAAGAATAACGTTTAATTACATACTTCAGTGCACTTCAGAATAGAAACAGGTCTTTGTTAATCACTACTGCAAGCTCTCAAACACCACTGAGACTCCTGATCATCGTTTTAAGATGAACTAAATCCACAAGAACAGGGAAGTGTCTATACAGTGAAAGCAGAAACCTGAATCCCACTTTGGATAAAATGTTAGTAGCAAAAAAGCAAAATACTGAGCATTAGAAATATGGGAGTTAATTCACCACTTGAATACAAAACATTTTAAGTGAACTATATACAATCATGCATTTGCTTTCCTTTTCAGAAGAAATGCCTAGTCCAAAATATCTCCTTAAATGACTTTTTAAGTTTAGAAAGTAGTGTCAAATATTTATTTATTGAAAAACATGCTGGCTTTATTTGTACAGAGTTAAAATAAACCTCAGAGTGCATTTAGAAGATATTTTTTTAAAGTTAATTGACAAGCAGTGAGCTTTTTGGTGCATGATGTTAATTTGTTATAATTTACAAGAACATGCTTGGAAATATAACAGACTGGGCTCAAAATTTCTAAACAAAATTGAGCTTTCTGACATCTCAGATTACAACAAAGGCTAGCTGTGAGAAAGAGTTTGAAGTACAGTTTACACATATCAGGAAAAGAGTCAATTAAAAGAGAGGCTATGTGCCAGGAGAAACAGCAAGCAAGGTTAGCAGCATTTAAATGTCTGTTAATAGTTTGTCAGAATCATTGTGTGCATCTTTCCACATGAATAAAAATAAATAGTATAAGAGGACTGTTAAGAACTGAATGAAACTGCAGAGTCTCCTGCTTGCAGAGCCGTAGAAAGCCTAAAATCTGACAAGAAGGACTGTCAGATATAAGAAATCCTTGAAATATATGTTAGAATGCAGGAATATGGAGATAAGCTCCAGGAAACAGTGGTATTTGCTGTTGTTCCTGAAGTGAAAAATAAGATTTAAATTGCCTGACTAAGTAATAAAGAACCTCTTATTTTCATAGTTGAGTGTATCATCAATTCTTTACAAATTGCATGGAAAAAAATAGTGAAAAACAGAGACATGGTTTACTGGGCTGTAATTTTTCATGGAAAAAAAAGCCACAAACCTTCAGGTTATATGCTCTTCCAGGCAAGGGTTACTCTCCAAGCATTCAGCTGAGGCTGGGGTTGCTATTTCTTGGCTGGCTTTAAGCTGCCCCTTGCTCAGGACATGGTAACACTGGAGGAGCTGTGTACACTCCAAGGAGTCAAGGGAGAGAAAGAGTTTGCCCACTGAAGTAGGTACTCATAGACCCTGAGAGAGGTTTAGCTCTCTCCATTGTCTACTTACAGAGTCTGGACTGCTGATTTAGGTGGTTTGGATTATCCTGTTGGGGCCCACTAACAACACTTTAAGTATTGCTTTGGTGAAATGAAGTTCCTAATGTAGTCTGAATACTGCAGACAGGCACAGCTCACAAACTTTTCTGGATCTGCCCCCAAATGCCTCATCAAAAACTGTGGAAGAACTTAGTATTGATAGTGAGCTGAATGTAAGAGTCCCTTGCATCTAGCCTTGAGCTGAAATTGTTGCTGCCTACTTCTGTCAGCAGAAATCTGAAGTAAAACTAGGCTCTCTGAATGCTGTATCCAGATATAAATAAATCAGCATACAACTGTAGAATTAAGCTGTGATTTTAGTTCAGTTTCTTATTCATGTTTAATATTTTGATCATAAATCTTTCAGATGACAGAGAAAATTACCCAGACATTCCTCTTGGGAGGATGGTCTATTAATATTGCTTGCAGGACCTCCCACTAGAGAGACAAACCAAATGAAACCACAAAGAATATGCAATCAAGCAAACCATGTGTGGGAACTGTGAGCAACAGGGAAATTTAAATATATATTCCTAAGGAAGAAGGAATAACAATGCACACACAAAAGAACACACGCGCATGCGCGCGCGCACACACACACACAAAGTCAGCAAAACTGGCTTTAAAACTACTAGAATAATTTTGTGAATGTAGTGTAATTGGGGTGAAATCCAACCTACTCAACTTATGCATTGTCTCACAAACTGGTTTAAAAAAGAGCACTATCTATGTCTAACTTCACATTTCAAAAAATAGAAAAACTACTCCCAACTTGGAGAGTAGTCACACCTGAAAACCTGCAAAAGTTAAAATAGTTTGCTCATTTTGTATGTCTAGAGAACAGTGAACTGACAGGGATGTTCTAGGATTTTTAAAATATGTAATGGAAGAGGAGAAAGAGAAACATGGGGTAGGATTCAGCTCATATTCAAATGCCTAGCTCTAGGCAGTTATAATGGAAAGGTAAAAAATCAAGAATTACAGTCAGGTTGTCTCTTGTTTCTTTCTTTCATATTCCATTTCTTTGCATCCTTGTTCTCATCTCCTATAGGAAAGATGGTAAGGTCTCACTAGGGAAGTGTTATAAGCTTGGTTAAAGCAATGACTTTCAGGTTCAGATAGAAAAGGCTGAACTTAAAGCAGAGGCTGTAATGCAGAATGCTATTTCCTGGCTGAGTACCTCAAGAATGAGACCAGTGTCCAAAAGGTGGAACCAAATATTGTGAAATAAGGTAATTTCAATTTTCATCCTGTAGTCCTCTAGCTTTTCAAATTTCTTCAAGGGCATATGTAACATGTCAGCTGACGCAGAGAAGAATCAAGAGAGCACAGGTGGGCACACAGACTGCATTTCCTTCAATGATCTCATTTGTATTTCTTCCTTAAAAGTAAGACTATTCCATATATTCTGTATTCATTCTAATATTTTTATTATACTCCTAATATATAATTGGATAAATGTTCAGGACAGACATGCTGAGATCTCAAATACAAAGACTAACTAATGTATATAGAAAATTAAAATTTCTTAAAGGCATGACAATTTCTCAGCAGTGATTGAAAGATTCGTATTTGTGCAAAAGGAACAACCAAACCCCATCTTCTGGCACTTCACTATAGAGAAACACTCCTGTTCTGGATTGTCTTTATGTCAGCCTTTAAGCTGTATAACAAAGGATGTTTTTAGCTAGAAACCCAAAGTCTTGTAGAAGAAACAGTTTCGGTTTTTTCCCACCTTGCTACACTAGCTTATAAGAAGAGTGTATGTCTGTTGTAAGGGTTTAAATTTCTGCTTTCAAGATCATTCCCAGCAGTTTTTGTAGATGAATATTGTGTCCGCATCATGGAAGCTGCTCTTTTCTCTGCAAGCAGGGAAGAGAGCACTCATACTAGATCTCTTCGTGTGCTAAACCAGAGAATGAAGCCCAGAAGAGCTCAGGCTGAATTTGTATCCTCAAAATGGCACTACAAGGAGTAAATTACTGTAAAAGAGAGAACTGAAATAGAATAATATATCTAGCCTAATAAAGTTGATAAAATAGAAAGCAGCTTTCTAAAAGCAAAGGATTTCACAAGTCATGTTCCAAATATCAGTTGTTCCTAGAAGCCAAATTATCTGCAGCACCTGAAACTAGCAACACAGATAACTCAGCCTTCTGGTAACCATGAAGAATGTCATCATTTTTGAGGAGAAATTAATTCTTCCCCAATAACTTGACAGACAGGAAAACCAAGAATTGTGGATTGAATCAGTCTCATTTTACACTTCAGCAATCTCCAATTGCTTTGTAAGAGTGCTAATCACATGGACTAAAGAACTAGGAAAAGTAGCCTCAAAGGACTCTGCAATCAATTCCCACCTAAATAAGATGTGCTTATCAACTCCGTTCATGTCTATGGATACCATCAGCTCTTCCGCCGGTGGCTACAGACACTGGAGACACAGTTGCTATGCAAAGCCTTAGACAAACTGTTCAATCAAGAATTTGAGCAAGGTGTGGGGGGAACTGAGATAAGAAGGAAGCAAGCCAAGCTTCTTTATTTTAAGAAGCTTCTTTGTTATAACTAAGAAGTAGAACAGAACAAATATTTTCAGCTAAAATACACATGTAGCTGAAAAGGCAAACTGAGCAAAGCTGAGTGTTTTCTGAAATTACTTCAGGTTGTGTGGGTAGATAAAAGTCAGTTTTTTCCTTTTAAAATAAAAACTTTTTGAATTTTTTGTGTATAAAGTCACTATTTTTGTTAAGATGAATTAGAAATTATTTTCCAGTAAAAAATGTAAAAAAATTATTTTGGTATACTCAATGCAATCTTTTTTAGGACTGACAGAGAATTTAAAAAGTAATTCTAGTTCTGCTGAAAGAGTTAGATTCACATAGCAAAACTTCAATTGACATAACAGGAAGAAATAACAAATAAGAAATGCTCCTTGTGATCCTATAATATACTAAATTACTGAAAAATATATCAAAATTTAAAGAAAATAGAAGAAAAAATCTTGAGAAAATAATATATCTTTTATCAGCATTCAGTTCCATTTCAATAACATTTTATTTCAAAATGGGGGGAACTAAATCACCCCTAAATACAGTCACTCTATTAAGGCTGTTACATATAAACCAGGGACCATTTTTTTCATAAAGAAATGCCAATGTATCAGTAAAATTTTCAAAAGAAAAGCAAGAAATAAATCAGCATATCTTTCTTAATTTTAAGCTCCTAATGCATACTTACTTCGGTCAGAAAGAAATATTCCATTTTAACGTTGTATTGAATTTCACTTAAATACTAGAAATTAATATTTTGTGTCAGGGGTCTTATTGCATGAGAATGTAAAGATATGAAAATGAAACACAGTAATTTTTAAGTGACCTTTTTAAAAAAAATTCTCTATAGTGAGAAACACCTACACTTTCATTTTTCAATTCAAATAATAAAATAAATTTTACAATGTCAGAATTTTTTGTAGAATGGAAATAAAGTTTTTGAACCAACTATACTGATAGTAATGTAATTTTTTATTTTTTTTAGTTCACGCTCTGACTTCAGAAGACAGTACATTTTTTCAATTTATTTGAAACCATTGAATATTTCATTCATATTAGATCAGTAAAAAAATCTATAGTTGAGATACCTTTTAAATTTGCCTAATATTGAACAAATTAAGGAACCAAGAACACTTATATACACAAAGAAGTTCCCTTCTTTGGATGGAAGATAAGTTCCCTAACAGTTATTGAATTCTTTAAATGGCTATTGAAATTTTCTGCCAGTCCCATTGGAAAATGTTTTGTTGTTGGGTTTTTGGTTTGTTTGTTTGTTTGTTTTTTGAGTGCATGTGTTAGAAACCATAAGTGATGTAGTATTGAGCATCTTGATTTAGCTGCTTTAGACTACAGACCAATTGTTCTTCTAGACTCTGCTTAACTTCACAGTTTATTTTGAATAACACTACTTTCTGAGGAGAAATGAGGTGGTTTCATTTCAGAACTATCTCCTTTTTTGATCTATTGACAGGAAAGCTGTATTTGAATTTGATGTACTTGCTGTTTCTGAAGAAAAAAAAATGTATGCTACATTTATGATGGTTTAAAAGGTTAGTATCACCAGAGTTCTGGCTTCTCTATACTGTTGGTGCATTTTCATTTGATATTGTTGCCGTAGGCCTTTCATGGATTTGTAGATTTTTATACTTCTATGTATACTTCTCACATATAGTATAGCTAACAACCTCTGACCCTGTGTTAGCTGTCTTAAGGGTCAGATAATAGCTGGAACACTGCACAAGGAAAACATGTACCAGAGCTAAGGCAACTAGATACCATGTTAGTCAAAACAAGAAAGCAAAGCCCAGCAATCTTGGAGAAGCTCCAATAAGGCAAAGGGGTCTTAAGACCTCCAACTCAATTCTAGGAGAGGCGTGCCATGAGGCGGAACCAAGGGAAGTTCTGGGCATGGACAAATCTTAGATTGGATGGGACCTTTAGATATGATAATTGAGTAGGGTTACAAAATCGGCATGCTGCCACGTAGACGGGGCTTTTCTGCTTTCTCCAGCTCTCCTACATTTTATTGACATTTTTCTCTCTCTCATACACACACACTCCGCTGCCCAGCCTGGTGTGGTGCCCGGTGTTCCCCCCNAGTGGTGTTTGGAAAAGAGCTCACATGGTATTCCTGAGGCCATGAGTTCATCCTAGCACTGGTCTTTTCTATCTGTTACTTATCAACACGTGTTGTACTCTTTTATACTTTTTATACTTTATATACTCTTTTATACTCCTTTATATTCTGTACCCCAAAACCCTATAAGTAAAAGAACTCTTCTCTGCTTTACCCATATAAAGTTGTCTTGAAAAGGTTTTTTTCCCCCTTCCTTGAGGCAACAATATAAAGATACATTGCAAGAAAGTGTATTGCAATAAAGTGGCAAGAGTATGTGCTCTGAAATACATTGATCAACTATATTCATTCAGTTATATTGAAAAAACCCTGAACTTGGGACCTGAAATCAATGATTTGTAGCCCCCACTAGAAAACAAAGGAGTAAATTATATATTGCATACTTCTCTATTGAATTAAGATGTTCACTACTATTCTCTTACACCTCAAATGGTATAGAAGATGAAGTAAAGGAACTAAAACTTCCATAAAGCACATATTCTTCCCAGAACATACAGCCAGCTTGAAGATAGTAGAGTTTTGTGGTAAAACTTTCTTATGGTCATCAATTACTCCTAAACAAAAACTCATGACTTCTGACAGTGATACAGTATTTGACATAGAGAATAAATCCAGCCTATCTAAATGAACTTCCTAAAGAAATAGAGATTCTTAGTGTAAGTGGAAAGAATTCTGAAAACTGAGGGAATGGCCTGAAATTGTGTCAGGGAAGGTTTATGTTGGGTATTAGAAAGAAGTTCTTTGCCCAGAGAGTGGCGGGGCACTGGAACAGGTTCCCCAGGAAATTGGTCAGAGCACCAAACCTGACATAGTTCAAGAATTCTTTCGATTATACTCTCTGGCACATGTTGTGACTCTTGGGGTTGGCTCTGTGCAGGGCCAGGAGTTGGACTTGATGATCCTTGTGAGCCTCTTTCAACTCAATGTATTCTGTGATTCTATAAATATGCATGAACATTTTTAAACTAGAAAACACTGTGAAATTAAAAAGGTTCTGTAACAGACTAGCAGTTTCAAGATTGCACTATGAAAGATACATATTTGATTTAAAAGTCAAAGCTAATAAAATTCTGAAATACACTTTAAGTGAAATATGCAGAAAAGTGCAAGAATACCACTTCACATTAAAACCACATTTATTTATCTGACTTTGGATGCCCAAGAACAGCTGGTTTTCTTGTTCACTGTAATACTATAATTTTGATAGATTAAAATTATGAAGGTGTTGGGTCACTCTCATCTATTTGATCAGTGTAATTGTATAATTTTTTCCAAAATTTGTTACTTGTCTGTAACAAGATTAAAACACCTGCTATTACAAGCTTTTTGTTCCAATTACACTGATGGGAAGTTCACATTCTTCAGCTACTCAACACAAATCTCTTTAAAAGAGAAAAAAACAAAATACTTGACTGACATCTGGGATACCATTAATAAATTAATAAATTACTCATTAATTACTCTCATTAATAAATTACTTGTGTTGGGATGGTGTTACAGCTATACAACAAAAATCCTGGAAAAAGGCATTACCACACGCAATTTGAGCACAGGTCCATGGTAACACAAAAATTTGAGTAATTACTCTAGCTGTTCTCCAGTTGATGTCCCTGTAAAAACACACCATAACATTCTGAAGTAATGATTACACTACTTTAGATTAAAAAAAAAGATTACTTTAAATTACATGACTACTTCAGATTAAAAAAAAAGAAAAGGTTATATACTTATACAAAAAAGCTACATTTCTCAAAATAAAAGTTTTGGTATTTCTGGTGTGATACAGCTTTTTGGTGTGTCATGTGATAATGGACATACACAGAAGCAAGCAGATTTAAAAAAAAAATTCAAACTCATGTGACGATTGCATATTCAAAGTCCCTTCTACACAGCAAATTGATACCTAATGAACTCTCTCATGTGTTTATGTCTCAGAAATACATAGCGGAACTTTTACAGAACTTTTACAATAGAAATTACTTGCTAGTGGATTCATGTTAAGGAAACTCCTACAGCCATCACAACCCAACATCTGTCTTTTCCCCACAGTGTTGGTAGACATGTCTGCATGCGACAGAGTTGTTCTCCAAACACAAATTTTTACATATAAATAAAAACCCCTGCTCCCTCATGCAAAGGAGGAAGAATTGAGTCCCATAATGTTTAATAAAAGTAATCATTTAATGTACACAAATCAAGGATAATTTTTATTTGATGTTTACAAAAATGTACTTTTATCACAGTCACTTGTGTCTGCCTTCTATGACTCAAAGTGAGCTACTGAAAAAAATTCTCAATAAAGGCAGCTTGCTCTGCATCTCTTGTATTCAAGACTTGGAATTCTAGAGGACAGAAAAGGAGGAAAGAGTATCCTAATGCCTCAGTGATCTTGAAAACATGGGGCAGGGAATGGAACCTTCAACAAGTGTATGAAATATGTGACAGGTGTGCAGCAATGATGTATTGGGTAGGGTATGTTCACCTCAATATTCCAGGATAAATTATTACCTAGACGATTAGGTATTACTGTCAGAAAGAACTTATGATCTGTAACATTGCTACAGCTGAAAACATAAGGAGCGCAAATATGGATGTTAATTTATTATCATTTCAAAGCAGTACATACATTTGCCCTCCTAAAGTAGAAAATCAGAGATGGAAGCTAAATATAACAAAAATGCATTTTGTAACAGAAATGTAAAACAAGCAATTGATCATATTTTAACATAAAAAAACTCTGTTAATATGTCTTAGTATCTATTACAGTTTTCAACTAAACACTGTAAAATTGATTTCTGGCAAGAATACTCAGTAGAAACATTACATACTGTTGAATAAAGTGTTTCTTGTGACCTTGTCCCAACTTTCATCTACTAATTGTGGACTTATTCCTCAAAATAATAATAATAATGGCTTTGTCAAAGCATTGTTTTTAATCACTTGAACATAAAGATACATGCAATTATTCTTTGTCTTCTCCACTATTTCAGTTCCATGGGGAAGGACACAATGTTGTTGTCAGCAGGTGTAATTAGTGCAGGTTCTGCTTCCCAAGGTGTATCTTAGTAACCTATGATACACTAAACTTACAAAGTATTAGCTACCAAAAGAGTTAATTTGCAGTAATGTACAACTTATGTGCTCAGAAAATCAAGGGCAGTTTGAGCCAGTATTGGATGATGAGACAATTGTTCCCATCTATTCTGTTTTGCCGACATTCAGTAATGGAGAAGGTTGTTTCTCCTCTACTCTCCTGAATAAGCTTTGTTGATAATAGTTACATTGACAAAGAAAAAACCCCACACCTTCCTCTGATACCTGAAATAGTGGCGTGTCTTAATAAATACTGACTATATGTTCCCACAGAAAAGCTAATGTCAGGGTTGGAATTACTGAGATGAAAGTAAATAGGGGTTTTTTTTACTTTCTTTTCTCTTTTAAATTTTATCTTTAGTTAAAATTGGCTGTAGCTTGAGGTATGGTGTATGGTAAGTTATGGTTACCTCACCTGACATTCATATGGCTCTTCAGAGGGCTTTTTTCCTTTGAAACACATTTCAGTTTTCTAAAACAAATTTGGGAATGGTCAGGAAATAGAACACAGCAGCAATATTTATGATAATCCATTATAAATCAGTGTTTGTGATAATTTCTTATGGAGTCAGAGGAGGAACAAGCACCAAGCGGCATAGTCACTGAAATCTATTGAGTTATTCAACCATTCACCTAAACAGCTAATGACTCCTAGTGTTTAGCTGAGGACTATTAAACAGGTTAGAGTTGTCTTCTCTACATCACTGGATACATTCAGATAGAGACTTGATAGCTAACTTGTCTAAACTAATAACCTATGCTCCCTCAACAACGTACCTGAGGAAACAGTGCCTTGCTGGTGAATGGTTTACCCCACTCCTATCTGAGAGATAGGGTGAGGGACACTGTGCCGATATTGCTCTCTATTCCTGTCTTGCACAGGGAGCTTAGGCAGATAGCTTAGACTAGTTGCCCTACTTTGGGATAAGTAAAGGTATATAAGATGAATCCAATTCCTGATCAAATTCTGTCAAAATGATTGCTCACATTCCCAGGGATGGCCAAGGAGGAACATGACAAACTAAAAGTTTCTTTCTGCAGCAAAAGTACAATAGCAAACATTTTTAAAAGAAAAAAAAAATTAAAAAATTATAAAGTTGTTTTTCTAGCACTTCAGGGAAATGGAGAGAATGCAATTATTTTGATACTAAGACCAAAGACAATTTTTATCTGGAGAGTTTTTGTGTCCATATATATTGCCATGTACCTAAAATGACTGCTTCACAAAAATCCATCCCTCCTATAATTTGTAACTGGCAGAGTAACTTCCTCAGGCTCAGCAGAAAACCCCCAGAATTTAATTAGTTGTTTCCTATGAGTTACCTACTCTTTAGGAAAGGTCCTTGGCGGGTGGAACCACCAAAGCTTCTCTGCCACTCCCCTCCTCAATGGAAGAGGGAGAAAATACAGAGAAAGGCTCATGTGTCAAGGTAAGGACAAGGAGAGATCATGCACCAATCACCATTACAGGCAAAACCAGACTTGACTTGTGGAAATTTAAACTTATTGCTAATTAAATCAGAGTAGAGTCATGAGAAATAAAGCCCAAATCTTAAAACACCTTCCTCTATCCCTTCCTTCTTCCTGGGCTCATAGCCATTCCCTATTAGTCTAACTCTTCTCCCCTCAGCAGCTCAGGGGGACAGGGAATGGGGGTTGTGGTCAGTACATCACATGTTGCCCTTGATGGTTCTTCCCCTTCACACTCTTCCTTTGCTCTGCTGTGGGGTCACTCACACAGGATGCAGTCCTTCATGACCTGCTCTAGCATGGATCCCTTCCATGGAGTGCAGTCCTTCAGGAATAGGCTGCTCCAGCATATGACCCCCACAGGGTTACAAGTCCTGACAGCAATACTGCTCCTCTCTTCACGAGTCCTAAGGTCCTTTCAGGAGCCTGCTCCAGCATGGGCTTCCCCCAGAGTCACAGCCTCTTTCAAACAGTGTGAGATCTTCCACAGACTGCAGATGGAGCTCCACTCCACCATGTACCATGAGTTGTAGAAGGACAGCCTGTCCCGTCTCTTTGACCATGTTCTTTCCCATAGACTGCAAAGGAATTTCAGCTCCAGTACTTGGAGCACCTCCTTCCCCTCCTTCACAGCAGGGCTGTTTCTTTGACGCATTATCACTTTTTTCCAGTTGCTGTTACACAGCAGTTTTTTCCCCTTCTTAAATATGTTATCCCAAAGGTACTAAAACTGTCACTGATTGTCGCAGCCTTGGCTGAGACATAGGAAAGCATCTAGCAGCTTCTCAGAGAAAGAAGTAACCTCTGTAACTCCCTTGCTACCAAAACCTTACCACATAAACCCAATACAAACTCTCAGAAAAATACTGACCTATTCAGCACACATTGTTTACTATCTGCATTTGTCCTATATAATATATATATTCTAATAGCACTGATAATTTGCTAGACAGAGCTGCAATGCAGGGAGACATTATGCTAAAGCCCTTATGATACAGGAGTGAGGTTCTGCAAGGCTTTGCACCTTGCTCTCCATTGCTGGTAAAATCCTTACAAATACTTTTGAACAGATTAGTACCCGCTATTGCAGAAAAACTTTAACCTGAAAGCCAATGTGGTTTCAGAGCCAACAGGAGTACTGCAGACATGGTATTTGTTCTCAGACAGCTGCAAAAGAAGTGTAGGGAACAGAAAAAAGGACTCTATGTAGCTTTCGTTGACCTGACCTAAGCTTTTGACACTGTGAGCAGAAAAGGCCTGTGGCAGACCTTGGAATGATTAGGATGTCCACACAAGTTCCTCAAAATGGTCATCCTGCTACACGAGGATCAGCGTCGCCAAGTCAGATATGGCGATGCACTCTCTGAGCCCTTTCCAATAACCAATGGTGTGAAACAAGGTTGAGTTCTTGCACCAACCCTATTCACAATCTTCTTCAGCATGATGCTCCAAAGGGCCACAGCAGACCTCGATGAAGAAAACAGTATCTACCTCCGATATTGTACTGATGGAAGCCTATTCAACCTGAGCCAACTGAAGGCCCACACTAAGACCATGAATCACCTTGTCTGTGAGCTGCTTTTTGCTGATGATGCCGCCCTTGTTGCTCACACAGAAGCAGCTCTGCAGCTCTTAACATCCTGCTTTGCAGAGGCTGCTGAGCTCTTTGGGCTGGAAGTCAGCTTGAAGAAGGCAGAAATTCTCTACCAACCTGCACCTCAGGAAGTCTTCCATCATCCCCACATCACCATAGGCGAATCAGAGCTTAAGTCAGTCCAGCAGTTCAGCTATCTGGGAAGCATCATTTCCTCAGATGGTGAGATTGACAAAGAGATAGACAACAGGTTAACAAAGGCATACAGAGCTTTTGGAATACTCCATAAAAGAGTCTAGCGCAATAAGCACCTGAAGAAAAGCATCAAGATTAGTGTCTACAGAGCCATTGTACTGTCTACTCTTCTAGATGGTTCTGAATCATGGGTCATCTACCGCCACCACCTGTGACTCCTTGAACGCTTCCTTCAGCACTGCCTCCATACAATCCTAATCATCCACTGGTCTGACTACGTGTCCAGTGTGTCTGTCCTTGAACAGGCAGAGATCACCAGCATGGAGGCCATGCTGCTGGAAACGCAGCTGTGCTGGGCAGGGCACATCTCCAGGATGGGGGATCACTGTCTCCCTAAGATTGTACTTTATGGGGAACTCGCCACCGGCTGCCGCAAGAGAGGAGCCCTGAAGAGAACATACAAGGACTCCCTGAAACAATACCTCAGCCTTGGTCATATTGACCACCATCAATGGTCCACTCTGGCCTCCAGTTGGGAGAAATGGAGACACACCATCCATAACATTGCTGCTTCCTTTGAGTACATATGCAGTATCAGTCTGGAGGAAAAAAGGCAACGCAGGAAGAACCATGCCTTGCCAGTAGCGCCGATGGAGATTTTCCGCTGTGCCTTTTGCAATCGGACTTGCCTATCTGGCATTGGCCTTTTTAGCCACCAGCATGTTTGTAGCAAGCGTGGGTAGAGCCCTTGCAAATCTTCGTTCATGAAGCCTGGTCATGATGATGATGATGATGACAGGAGTGAGGTTCTGTAAGGCTTTAACAGAGGTAAGGAAACTGAGAGATTAAAGGTGTCTTTATGTCTTTTAAAGTCTGAACAATTTTGGAGTGAAAGGATATTTTGGTATAATTCAGAGTCTCTCTGTGATCTTCACAGGTCATGATAACTTTAGACTATTTGATGTAATATTAGGCTTCCTTAAAACTCTTTAAGCTACAAGCTTATATGAAACATTTTTGTCTGGCCCCAGGTAGCTGTGCTATGCATAAGATACCCCTTATATGGACATTTGAAAGCATTGCTTGCGGTTAGTTGTCTTCCACAATTCTTGATGCACCCTGGTGTGGCTTTTCAGGTGTTCATGGTCACATGAAGGTGGGTTGGGTTACTGCAGTCAGAGAAGGACTACAGATTTTATCCATCAACACACCCACCCATCCATCCATAGCATCATAGAATAGTTTGAGTTAGAAGGGACCGAGTCCATCTAGTCCAACCTTCACTGCAATAAGCAGGAACATCTTCAACTAGATCATCTCTCTCTCTCTCTATTAATTTGCATACTAGTTGAAGACTTTAGTATTTCAGCTAAATTAATCTAAATTTTTTATCAGGAAATAATAAAATATTTGGAATATGTTTCAGATGCTCATTCCTTTAATTAGGACAAAAATCACCCAAGTTGGCATTTCAGATAAATCCCAGATGGTGCTTTGGTTTAAATGACAAAGTTTTAAAAACTAATAAATTTTCTCTTTTCTGGACAATAGCAATGCCTTTGTTAGATTGGCTAATAATGTAATACTGTTCTGAACTTGGTAAGCTTTGTAGCAAATGGTAGAATGAGGGAGTTTTTTATATGCTATGAATGCCTAGCATTATGTCATGACACAGGCAGGATTAGTTCCCATTGTGCTAATCAGAAATGTGGCAAGCTTAACCTTTTTCTTATTTTTAAATGAAGAACAAGATTGCACTTTCTTCCCTATGGTTTCAGAAGATTATAACTCAAATTACTTCTTCGGTTTTAAAAAATGAATTTGCAATTATACCTAACATGCCTTCCAGAAGTGTTGCTTGTTTTTCACGTCCTGTCACCCTCTCATGGAAGACTCTGATCATGACTTTCATGCTACACTTTGCAAGCCTCAGGTTATTGGTTATGCTGTTCAGAGAGATGCTTGTATGTAATCTATGTGCTGTTGGGTAGCGGAATGATATTGTGGTTATTTTCTGTGTTCCAGGCAGTTACCACCTGGGAGTTCTTGTAAATGAGAGCCTGATTCTCTTTATATTTATTCACATAAATAACTGAGATATATCAATCTGCTCTAAAACAATTTAAGTGGTCAATAAGCAGGTTTTTCTGTTCAATTTGCAAGTACTGCAGGCAATTTGCTGCTCATCATCTGTCCTGATGAAAGAAATCAGACTTTAATCACATTTAGTGGTAACAACCTTTAAAAGGCTCTCTTTTGTTGAAAATTTTCTTTTATGTAACTTCACACAATGAGAAGTCATTTAATACCCTTTAATTACTGTAATGGAGAGTGAAAGATGGATGTATGAAGTTTTAATAATTAATACATCTCAGGCTTTAAAAATGGGACCAATTTCTATGTTCTATCTTGTGAGTAGGCTGAGGATTTGTTAAAACTAGTCCTAATATTTATTCAGATCTCTTCACTTTATTCAGAGTCTGCCAAAATATTTTATTTGGAGACTTACAGTCAATTTAGAATAGTGAATGAGGTCTGATATAGTCAGGGATTTTCAGATATGACCTGAAAGGACAATGATTCAGGTGTCTCTGTATAAGTATCTGGACTTATTTTAGCTTCCCTAAGACAGTGTGTCTGGCTCTCAGCTGCTTTTCCATCACAAATCCTTATTGTTGCCAAACAGAAGAATTCCTTGAGAACTCCTTGATGGCATCTGTGCTGTTTGCCTGTCTTCATTCAGATCCTCCTCACAGCATGTTGCTGCTCTTTTTCTGTTTTTTGTGTTACCTTGGCTTTTACTCTTTCTGCTTTTTACAGTCCAGGTTACACCACTATACACCGTCAAGCTAAGTCACACGGAGTGTTCAGTATCGACACAAGATTGCTGAGCACATTCTGCTCTAAACACTGGAAGAAACTTTCTGTCAGAAGAAAACTACTATGTTGCATCAAGGGTACCTTTGTCATGTCTGTGGGAGCATTTTTGTCACTGTTACATGGAATTGACTAATTCTCTTCCTCAAGAACCCTTACTATGAGTCTGTCAACCAATTCCATGGTTGCCTCCAACTAAAAAAAGCCAATATTCTTTATGAGTTTTACAACCATTGAAAGTAAAACTTGACTTCATTCCTTCAACCTCTTTTTCAGTGAACTCTTGGCATCTCATTAGGGTCTTTCACTGGCAGTGACAGACACTGAACAGTCATATCTGGGTCTCTGTCTAGGGTGTGAGGAAATTCAGTAACAGTTTATAACCCTTCATGTAATTTGAAGGATTATTTCTTTTAACTGGGTGGACGTTTTTTACAATTCTCAAATATATTCTTTAATCTGATTCTCTGAGTAGTTTTTTATTTTTTAAATTTTATTAGACTTAAGCACCAATGTTATAGTGTTACTGCTGACAAAAGAGAAATATGCTCAGAAGGTAATTGAAATTGTTTTCTATCCAAGGAACCCTTGCATATATTCTCATAGTTTGTTTTACTCCCCTGTTTTTCTGTGTTTCAATTTATAAAGGCTTTAGAGATAACAATGAAAGCTTTTACAATCCCATTGAGTCCATTCCAATATATATGTGTATACTTAGCATTTCTTTATTTTCTGTTTCTTTTGATCTTTTATATAGTAAATATTTAATATTGTACTTAGTTGTATATTTTGATATTGAAATTGCTTTCCACATATCAAACAGCTTTGCCTATAAACCACAATTGCTAAACATCAACGTATGTTCCTCTTGAATACATAGTACTTCTTAAATGTTTACCTTACTCCATGCAATGAAAACTCCTTGAATTTATTTGCACTGAACATCTTGAAAAAAATATGGATGTTTGAGATGTACCTTTCATTCAGAATTAATGAACTTGTTTAATGAATGAGGTTGTTGAAACGTGAACCTGCAGGCTATAAGATGCCTTTTACTTACAGAGCTTAGAATTTGAAAAAAAAAAGCAAAAAAAAAAATTGGGTTTTTTGTCTTAAGGCAAATCCACAACTTCATTAGAGTCTAAGCTTCCACTGTGTTTCTTTAACTCTGTTATTGATCTATGAAAATTTTTCAGGTCTTGCAGTGATTAAGTATCAGGCACCAAGGACTCAGCTTTCATGTATAACTTTCTAAGTATTCATTAAGGTATTTATACCCAACCAAGCAATAGCATGTTACAATCTAAGGTGAGTTTATTTAAGTTCTACATGTGTAGAACTACCTTTAATACTATATAATAAGATACAACTGATGTCAAAGATTTCCTTCTGTTGCTCTGTCATTACTGCTAGGCATGGAATTCCATTCATTAAAGCAAATTACAAGTTCTGTCAATTGTACAGCATGTCTTGTATATCATGTAGACGATTCAAATATCTGTGATGAAAGCAGCTTTAGGTAAACACAAGCAAATTTGTTTTCCACATACCATATTTCTATCAATCAGCTGTATTCACAGGTCTGCTGTGGTATACGAGTGAAGAAACATGCACTCGCTCCTTCAGGGAGTCTTTGTTTGATTTATTTCTTGTTTTCTTGTTTCTCTACTCTATAATAAAAGTCATACAGAATGACAGTGCCCCTCAGGTGTGGAAAAACATAACTCTGGTAACAGATATGGGATTGTGAAAAAAAGCAAGGGACTTGAAGAATGTGAAGAGATTCCTATGAAAGACAGTGCTGAGAAATCACTGGGTTTCCACAGGACTGGGTTGAAAGCTGTAAAAGTTAAAAGTATATATTCTATACTAATTATATAAAGTAGCTCACAAGACTTGGAGAGAGTTTTGTATCAAACCCAAGCTTTCTGTCTTTGCTGTATGTGTTCTTTCAGAGGCCAAAATCAAATAGCTACATAGAAAGTGGGGCTGCTGTAAAACATGCTCACTTTCTTAAATACATTGAAAGGACAGAAAGTCCAGTAAACTTCTACAGTCCGACTGTGTTTCAGCATGCAGGATGAAGTTACAGCCACTCTCGGTCTGTCTCAAGTACATCAACACTGACTTGGTACCCAGACAGGATACTAACCTTTGCCAAGCACACACTGGGAAGACAGAAGAATTTGGTTCTAATTCTGCAACTTTCCAGCAGTACATTAAAGATTTTTCTAGTTCTGTCATCTTAAAGAGATTTGACAGAGGCCCTTGGTACTAGTGAAAGGCCTTTTATATATTTTGCATATTTAACCTTATTATTCACACAATCTACTCAAAACTGCAAACCATATGAAGCCTTATTACTTACTGGATATGGGAAGATCCCTATCTGCAAACACATCTGTCTCAATCCCCCTTTTTTTTTTTCTTCTCCGACATTAAGGTTTTATATTTATTCTGTTCAGGAAGGAAATTAAGAAGTAAGGTCTAAATTTTTTTTTCCCCTCTAACGTTCTAGTATTATGAGAAAATAAATCCTGAAATACTGTGAAAATAAACTTTGATTAAGTTTAAGTGCTGATTTAGGATAGTACTTTAAGCCCCACTCATATAAGAAAGAATTATTTTAAAAGGCATACCATCAAAGGCTGTGTCTTTAATCCATTAGAAAAAATTGTCATGCTTGGAGTAAAAAACAAAATTTAGTGACACTATTGATATGATTCCCCAGATTTGTGAAGATGCAGAAAATATGCAGGGAACACAGCTGCAAGGATTCTGTCTGGAAATGAACCATTATCTATTGTGAGAGCCTGAACACATATTTCTTGTGAGTAGTAACATCGATGAAGGCTCACCTGTCCAAAACTGAAGCAGAATAATAACTCTAAGAGCTTCTCATGTCCTGCCCCAATTATAGTCTTTCAAAGTTATTAACCTACAGAGAATATTTGTCAGTCCTTGCCCTTGCCATAAGGCTGATGTTTTTCTAGTCCCACCGAAATGGGAATAGGGAGCATGGGGGAATTTTGTGAAGATGTGTGAGACTATCAGATTAGGATGCAACAAGTAAATTCTTAAGAAGGTTAGAATTAAATAACAAAATCACCTGCTTTCTCCTTTGGCAGTCTTTATTATACTGTTTTATTTGAATACTTAGGCAAATTTGTTGTCATATTTGTTACTTCTGTAATAATGACTTACAGATTCAGCTGGAATAAGAATCAGCTTCAGACGTTTCCTTGAACAGACTGTAAACATCAGTGTATGAGTACAAATATTCACCAGATTACATGACTGAAGGTATGCCAAGTGTTAAAGTGTAGAACTGTTTTATTTGAATGGGGTTTTGGTAAAAAGGAACCTAACAGAAACATCAAAGAAGTCCGTAAGCACAGGTACAGGCAGATCTGAATCTATTCTGTTCATGCTCTGAGCAAGCAAAAAGCCAAGCTCATCCTGGCTAAAAGCCACAGAGATGCATAGTGTTGTGTTTGGCTCCTGAGAGGTCAGGTTTATTAGTCTAGGCTCAGTGATGCTCCACCACAGCCACATGGTTTTTGGATGGGAGCTGGAATAAGGTCAGACAGCTTGCAGGGTGGGCAGAATGAGTTCAGGCTATCTGCATCTGTCTGTATAGATGTGCCAGATGCTTTGAAAAGGATGCATTTTGCATCCTGGAACAGGAATACCATGAAGAAAGCAAAGGTTGTTTGGTTTTCATTTGCATTTCTTTCTGTTGTTTTTTGTTTCTTTCTTTCTTTTTCCCAAATCTAATTTCTTAGTTGAGGTGCAACACAGAGTTAAAAGTGATATCTCTGAGAAACCTGGTAGCAGGCTAAGGAAATCTACCTCTCTGACCATCCAGGACCCACCTTGGCAGTCACAACCCACACCACGTGAGCTGGGATCAAGGCCCCTTCACAGATACACACCCCACATTCATACAGTCAGACCAGGTTTCCCATATCAGAGTATCAGTTGCCTCAATTCTTAAAATAATTTAATTATGGTGAAGTAACAAAACTCGAGCTGGGTGCCTCTGAGGAGGAACCCCAAACGAAGAAAACTCTGGGCTTTTATACTCTTGCAGTCTAAGTGTGTGTCATCAACACCTGCTGTGTTTCTGAGTGTCTGATCACCTGGCTGGGCTACAGGTCCCCATACCCTTTGTTATGTGAAGAGTCGGCAGTTCATGGCCTCTTGCCTGGGGTTCTTACCACCCAGAGCTCCATCTGCAGCTAAAGGTATTCTTCAACAGAGAAAGGAGGTAGCAAGACGTCAAACACCACAGGGAAGGACGCAGATATGTTGCCCCTTTGTATCTAAAGTTAGCTGTACTGTTAACTGTAGGAGAGTTAGTATGTTAGGTAGACATGTTAGGTAGACACAGGTGACTAGTTAATTGCCCATCTAGGTTGATGGGGTCCACCTGGATGTCAAGGAAAGCAAGGAGCTGCAGGCTCGCTCCTGCCAGATGATAGAGCAGGTTAGCTGCAGAAGGCCTGGCTATGGCCTGGAACGTATTATATCTCTGCCTTTTCCCACTCACTCTCACACAGTACCTGTACATCTTAAAACAGAGCTTTCTCATCACACACCCAGTGATACACCACTAATTGAGATCTCATTTCACACATGTGAAGATGGAGAAAAACTCTCTTTTGCTTCTAGGCATCAATCATGGCAAACAGCAAGAAGCAATCAGCCCTGCTTTTTTGAGTAATCCTATTCCATTTACATCTGTTAGAAGAAAAATTACTGTAATCATAGCTAACCCACACTGCCTCCAGAGACTGGCATGTCTCTGTTGACAGTGGTAAAAGAGAGAACACATGCTTTGATAGTACCTGCATAATTCCATGTCATCATGTGGAGAGGAACATGAAAACCCAGTGTGGTATCATGATTGCCTTCAATAGGAACGCCTAGCATAAACAAAAACATGGTTCAGATTTTCTTTTCCAGGGGACTTCTCCCTTATGGTCAAATTAAAAAGGGAAAAATAAATAAAAAGAAAAAAGAAGAGTGCTGAAATGTATTCTTTTTATACTGTGAATATCTGAAAGATTTGGTCTTTTTTAATTCAGGTGAATAAAATATTAATAATGAATGACTGTTAACAAGAGAGTATATAGAAAATGACACACAAAAGGAATTCTTAAAAATTGCATTTGAATTTCATTAAAATGCTGTAAAATTAAAAAAACCTGGCCCAACTGAAATCAGAATATAGAAAAGGAAAAGTATTCTTGCTTCTTAGCATTTAAGGCTCAGCACAGGCTAAATGTTTGAAAGCTAATTTAGAGTTATAGTCAGTTAATGACTTTAGCTGACCAGAAGTCAATGATACAATATCTTTTTTCAATGACATCCTGTGCTGAAATGGAAAGCCCAAATAAGGCAAATCCTGTATGTATGATGTAACCAATAACATCATTTTCTGCCTTAAATGATTTTGGGCAGACAGTTGTTCCTTGACAAACCCATAAAAGCACCATACTGATAGCGTAAGCCCACGAGGGATGCAGAAAAATGATACATGAATTTATGTGCCACATCTCTAATAACCTTCTGGAGAGAGCTCTCTCTCGTGAACAGAGAAAGCTTCCCTACCATTTAATAAAGGTAAAAGAAGTACACTCAGCTCAGTCTGAATGGAGCTGAATTCTCAGGAATGTTCAAATCCCGTCACTGTACATTAGTCTTGACAAGGGGGATTTCTGTTGAAGCCGCTCCTCATCCAACGCAAGTCAAGATTCATTGGTTTATACTGATGGCTAAAAATTGGGTCTGCTAATCTGGCGTGAGTGAGGTTTGAGGTTGTTCTACCACCACTTCCCTCCTTTATCTAAACCAGGTAAATGCCATGTCAGTAAAAATAATATAAAGAGTGCTTAATTTTCAGGACTCTCAGTGCTGAGAGTCATAAAGCCTTTTATGCCTGGTCCCTTGGTACAACATTACTTTTAGAAATGTTAGCCTAAAACATTTTTCCTTAATACAGAAAGCTGTTTCTTCTTTGAGTACTCACAGCCTTATTTATCTTATTAAAAGTTCTAAATGTCTGATGTCATCATTTCAGTGTAATAGCCAGATATTTTAATTTATAAAATTAGTTTCAGATTGTGTTAACTTGTTTCATTATTGAATGAAATGTGATATATATATATTATGCATAGTGAACATAATCACAATACTTTAAATTAATAAAATAATAAAAAGCATAAACCATTATGATTTTCACAGCTCAAAAAGCCTATATAGCTTCTGTCAATGTTCCTAGCTTAAGGAAATTTGGATAGATCTTTTCCAATTGCACTAAAATATAATGTGAATTGTAAGCATGAGTTGTAGTGAAGTACTCCATTTCAGCTAGTTCTCTTTTACATACACGGAATGGATTTGCCTTAAATCAGTTTTGTAAACTGGTGTGATTAAAATAGAACAAGCATTTGTAATATTAAACTACTGCAATATAGAGAAACAAACAAAAAAAGTGAAAATTCTTTCATATTGCAAAGCATTGAACTAAAATGTCCTTAATACTTTATGTCAGTGACATTTTCTATGATGAAGTTTTCTCATACAAAGTATAGATTGCAATTTCCTGGAAAACTTAATCATTTTAGGGATGTTTTAACTGGAAACCAAAATCATCACAACTTTCTTTTAAATTTTTTTTTAACAGTTCAGTTCATCCATTTATCTGTGAATAGCCAGGTGGGACAGATATGTCAGTCTCAGGCCATTTCTAATAGAAAATGGTTGAATATTCACTTGGTTGGATGATGTAGGTATATTATTTTGATAGAAGAACAGTTATTTAATGTCATGGGTGATGAATGGCACAAGAAGAGTTAGAAGGGAAATAATGGTGATAATTTGTCAAAGACGCTAAGAGATAGAGTGGTAGGGCAGGTGAGGTAGAATGATACACTATGTAGTTAGAATAATATGATATAGTGCTGGAGGGTTGGAGAATAACTTAGTAGGACAGGGATAAAAAAAGAAACAGGCAACTACTACTTTGTACTAGAGGACTGAGAAATATTTAGGAAAAGATGAGTGCTTGGAATACTTCTACTACAGCACAAATAAAGCCTAAGAATAAAAATAATGGTAATTATGCAAAAAGAGGGGAAGTTAGATACATCCATTAGAAGGATACATGTGAAAAAAGCAGAGTAAGAGATGCTCTTAATGTCAAGGGAGGGAAAAATATAATAACAAAGTATTTTATGTCTCCTTCTGCTGGATTAAATCACTCTGAGTTACTCAATTTACATGTGTCACTAGAGTTAGTGGGAGACAAAAATAGAAAAGAACAGAAAGGTGTGTTTCTGGAAGGTTTCAAGCTATTTGAGCTTATTTCTAGCTTTTAAATGACCTTTTTAAAGACATTTATGACTAATCAGGGTGTTGGAGATTTTTAAAATATAAGAGGTATTTTGAAATTAGATTTTTTTAGAAAAAATAGAGTAAATACTGCTGAAAACTCAGTTTATGTGCGTTTTTCAATGCAACATGCAGAAATTGAATGAAACACAGAGGGATGAGTCACACATAAAATAGAGTAGTTATATGCCAACAAGAGAGGAAAAGAAAAGACAAGTAGGAATTTTGAGCAGCTGGTAAGGTTGCTAAAGTCTCATCATTGTTACAGGAAACATCTCTGTGAAATTTAAAATCTACAAGATATAAAAGGAATTATGAAGACTTCTGTTCCTGCCTGCTATGAATAACCACTTATATGCAAATGAGAGGAAGTGTTTTTGAAAGACCAAGCTGTCCTTTGAAGGGACAGTTCAGTTCATTCAGCTTTTCATCAAAGAAAATAATTCTAAGAATAAATAGAACTCAGAATAACTGAGTTTCCCCAAGGCAGTGCAGTCTTCTTCCCTAGACCAGGCATGCGGACTGTTATAAGAAGGAGATACAGTAATGTCTCAAAATTTTCTCATCTTTTAGGTAATTATGTCTTTTATTGCTAAGGAAGCTCTCCCTATGCCTCTCATATACATAGGCCGCTCACAGAGTTGCTCAAGCACAATACCCAGTTTAAGTGACTGGTTTTTTTCTGCCCTCATAGTTCATGCATTGGGATAAAGCAAGGATTATTTCACTGTGGTAAATACAGTTTCACCACTGCAAAATTGATAAGACAGAAGAGTCAGGCTTCTCTTTTCTTGCTTCAGCAACCCTTTTCTACTGCTTTTTTTTTTTGTTTGGTTTGGTTTGGTTTGGTTTGGTTTGTTTTTTTACTAAGTTCATGATGATAATTAGAATCTCTTTTTGGAGTTAGGGGCAGGGGAAGAATGATGATGACAACGTAAATTATGCCAAGGTTCTTCTCTGCAGTCTAGAATGATGAACCTGATGGTGTATGTCCAATACAGATTCCTAAATCCATTCCTGCATACCAGTGTTTCTTGCTTGTACTATTTAAGTGTTCTTCCTTAGATGCAAAAGTGTCAACAGGTGTAATCAAGTGTAAGGAGTCATGTTGAGAGGCAGCCTTACTGTGACAGAGCAGAGGCTTCCTACTGAAGAACCAGCACATGTAAAGCTCTGCAAACAGCAGAATTTACTTGGCACCTATGCCCTAGCAAAGCTGACATGCCACCTTGTGTGTGGGCACAGTGCCATCCTGACAGATGGGGACTACTGCAAGCAGCCAAGAGACCATGTCTGAGCATCAAATATGTTTGTGGAGGGCAGAATTCCCAGCTAGAAATGTCAAAACAGCTGTTTGTCCTGAGTTTTGTGTGCCTACAGGTTAGGTGGTATATGGCTTTGCTAATTCATCACTGAGCTTGATTAATTTGTAAGAGTCTCTTCTATAGCTGCCAGTTGTCATGATTTCACACTAGTGTTGTGTGCAAAGAAGCAAAATTAGTCCCTTCCTTTAGACTGCTCATGACAAGACTAAAAATAGTGCCACAATAGGATGGAAAAGTTTTTCCTGAGAAAGAACTTCATTGTGTGCCTCCCGCAGTTTACAGTTTTATTTTACTTAATGTAATCTCATAATATTTGGTATTTGTTCATCTCAAATCCAGCATCTTTAAGCCTTCATACTCAAACCCATTAAGAACTGCAAGAGTTATTTAAAACTGTTTGTTCACAAGATGACATATCAAAAAGTAATCAGAGCTGAAAAGTGTGAAAAATGGCAGATCTCTAGAATTGTACTGTCTCAACTTCTCTAACTGTAACAATATATACAACTTTCATCATCATAAGAACAAAATATATTCTTTCCCACAAGGTAGAGGAGCTTCAACAAATTATTGTTTTTTAAATAAATCTACTTTAATCACTTCTTAACCTTCTCTTTCAGAACTGATTTCAGACATGACTATACTATAACTACTACTAATACAATTTCCATAATTCTTTTTTGTAGCACCTCAGTCTCTATGACTCCAGTGAATGGCTTTATAATGACAGTGAAGTGATTCTTTTTTGTTTAAGGTTGAAAAGATTTCCTTTCCATAGGCATTATTGTAATTGCTACTTTTTTGTCATTTTTATAGTTTCAAGTACAGTGCACACTTACTTTAAAAGAATTAAAAAATATCTACTGCCCCAATCTGCAGGCCTTAAGTGTTTAGCAATATCAAGCTAACCAAAGAATGCCTTTATTATTTAAAATAAAAAAAAAAAGAAAGTTGTGTTTCAAAAACGTGTTTCACTATAAAATCTTGTATAAATATTGACCTCACATAAAAATAGGTAATTTTAGAACACAGAGGACATTTTCCATTGTAATTTGTGGAACAAGGTTAAGACTTTCATACCCAAGCTTCTAAAATTTTGTGCTGCAGCAAATGACCTGCCTTCAGATTCTCTGTCAGGTGACATTTTTTCCCTCCATAAAATCTTTCAGAAGGACTATGCTGACCTTGAGCAGCAATAGAGAACTGTACTTCTTAATGGAGATACAAACTGTGCTGACAACTCATCTACTGCCTGCACCAGTGCTACCAAGGGGACAATGTTTAGGCCATAGAATGAATGCTTGGGAAACATTACAGTTTCTGAATGAAGAATGTTAGAGATGACAAACAGTAAAAGATCATGAAATTCAGATCTTAATCTGCTGCAAGTACACCTCTGTGACAATACATCACAGGAGACCCAGGCACCAGACTCTTTGAAACTAAGGTTGAATAAGCAACCTCACATTCTTATTCAGAAAGTAAAAAGCTTAGTGTAGGGGAAAAAATAATCAAGTTCATTCAAATCATAGAAGCTGTATGGGGATTAGAAATCACTTTGTTTTCTCTATCTCCTCACTTCAATGGAAAGCTTTGACTTCTGTCATGCACACTGCCAACCATATTCACAGCCACTGACACATATGCTGAATGTGTGGTTGATTTGTTCACTTGATAATTATGGCATGTTATTTAACTGGCATTTTGGTAACTATTTAATGTTGCAAAAGGATAGTGTGCTTTCAATTTGGCTGTAGATGTTTTCTGTAGCTTGCTTGTCATCCTCCATTTCCCCTCCTGACAGCAGGACTTTTGTCTGCTATACATTCCTGAGCTCTGCAGCTCACTCCTGCAACTACATCTGCCTGTGGTAAATGGAGTTAAACCAGTATAAAACCATTGAGACTGAAGAACAATGTGTCTGTCTTTCACTCCCAAGAGTAACACTACCATTCAGGGAGCATTTATAGTTACCATCTCACCAACCCTTCCAAATGGACACAGGGCCTCAGGGAAAAAGACATTGCTCACTCTGAAATTAAATACACAAGCCAAAGGAGGGCAGACAAAAGTAATTATAGGTATTATTTGGGACTAAGCATCTGGAGAAGCAAATATACTGATAATACTAGGTATGTTTGTTTTAAACTGTACAGAATGGTTAAAGCAACAAAAACATTGGAAACTAACAAGAAGATAAAGGTCAGTCATTCAGGTTTGTTACATGAAGAAAAGGTTTATATGTAGGAATTTCTTGAATAAATGCAATAAAATACTAAGCAGTAGATCAAACACCAACTGATTTTTGAAAAAGAATCCAGACAGAACTTATTAAAACATTTCTATTAGCATTCAGGGGAGTTACTGACAAGAGAGGACAAAAAAGCAAAGCTAATAGCTCTCCCCAGTAACCTTTTTCCTTTGCAGGAGATTGATATATAGACTAACAAGATGTATAAATTAAATATTGAATAAAATATTTCCACATCCTATTACACAAAATATTATCCACTTCTGTCAAGTCCTTCATCACTTCAAGAGAATTAAGACTGGTAACTGCAGAACAGAACACAATAGAGGGTGGAAAAATCTAAAAACTAGTCCCTGGAGTTGAAGCTCATTGCTGGATAAATAAGATTTAAGTCTTTGCTAGTAAAGTGATCCAGGGTCTGCAGTGACCTGGGCTTACCTTGGCCAGAGCTGGGCTGGGCTGGTTTCAGCTCCTGCCTTAGGGCCAAATGTCTGTTGCCTCAACTGCCTGACCCCGATCTGTGCCAGTGTCTATGTGAGACATTGTCTTGGAGCAATATCCAGTAAGGAAGAAAAGAAAAGATTTTCTACCAGGTGTAATGTCCAGCCCCTCCTTTAGGAACCAAAGAAAGTCTATGAGAATGACCTGATGATTAGTTCACTAAGAAACTCACCAGAAAAGAGGAAAATAAAGGAGAATAAAGAAGACCTGGCTTTCAGTCTTCCTGCAATTTATACCTACTTTAGAGTTTATTAACATGAGTCCTTGTTCTCTCCTTTGCTTGTTTACATTTTGTGCATGTCAGGGGAGAGAAACATATGAAGAGGCTCTGTGTACAGCTCCTCAGACTGGTTAATTGGAAAAACACCTCATTTTTTACCAGAAAGGCTGAAGCTTGTGAGCTAAATACTAAACTGAACATCTTTATTAAACTATAGAATATCCTAAATGTGTATGGATGAAGGACTTTCATTAGACATTTTATACAAAACTGAGAATTAGTTAAAAATTTATATCATTATTTTATGTGTCCTGAGAAGTGCCAAGGCTTTCAGTTAAGTGTGGCCCTGGCAGAGCTGCAATGAGAACCCTACACCATCCCACTTCCATAAAAGCTTTGTAATACAAATACCCCAAGGCACAGCATTCTTCATAGAGTTTCAAGGGAGTCCAGATAAGAGCTATAGCAAAAAAAAAAAAAATAGACCATGGAAACAGGCAACAAGGGAATGTTTCCTGGACCCAAAAACCAGAAAGATCACAGTCATAAAACAGTCTGTATTGGAAGGAATCATCTAGTCCAACCCCCATATAGTGAGTAAGGACATTTTCAACTGGACCAGATTGGTCAGAACCTCCTCCAACTTGACTTTAGAAACAAAGAAACAGAATGGTTTGTATTGGAAGGGAACTTTAATGATTTTGAATGTGTCCAGGATGGGACATCTACCACTTCTCTGGGAAACCAGTTCCAGTGTTTTACCACCGTCACCATAAAAAATTCTTCTGTATATCTAGTCTGCCCTCTTTTAGTTTAAAACCATCACTCTTTATCCTATCTCTACAGGCCCTACTAAAAAGTGTGTCCCCATCTAAGACCCTTTTAGGTACTGAAAGGCTGTAATAAGGTCTTCCTGGAACCTTCCCTTCCCCAGGTTGAACAACCCCAACTCTCTCAGCCTTTCCTCATAGAAAAATGCTTCTGCCCTTTTGTCAGTTCCGTGACCCTCTTCTGGACCTGCTCTATCAAGTCCATGTCTTTCTTGTGCTGAAGGTTCCAGAGCTGTATGCAGTACTCCAGGTGGGGTTTCACCAGAGCGAAGTGGAGACACATCCTAGAGCAATAACATCCAACTGCACAAATATGTAGGTTCAAGGAGTGCATTTTAATATATAGATTTTTTTACTCAGAAAACATGGTTTGAATTTAATATAACCTCCATCAGTTTCTCTTAAATATTGCTCTGTGTGAGTTATTACATAAAACTGATGGAAAAAGATTTTGTAAGCAAAATGTATTTAAATAAAAAGTTTCAGTAAAACAAACACGTTTTGCTTACAATAGACATCCTTATATTTGTTGACCACAGCTTTTATTTGTAATTAATTTATAAAAAGATTTTAATTAGAATGGTCCAAAAAAGAATACATCTTGTTTAGGGCTGCAAAATGCAGTACTTTTGCCATTATCAAATTATATCCTTCTTTTTTTTTTTCCTATGAAAATAAGACAAAGTCAGATTCCATGAAAGAGCAAAACTAAAGTTTCTAATTACACAGACCTGTATACATATACACTTTTAGGGCTGACAAATATATTAAAAAAAAATTGCAATTCTTTTTTTAGAACAGGCTTTTCAATATAGTCCATGTTCTTCTTATATAAAGATGAGAAGGGAAACAGCAAGGAGCATTTGTAGCACAAAGTGCAGACTGTCATTGATGAACAGTGCCATAAGACCCAGAAATGAGAGAAATTCCAATCAACATTAGAGACAAAGAGAGGGGAAAATCCCCTACCCCCTTTAAAAGGGTAGCAAAATCCATTTTCTCTGCCTTCTGAAGCAGATGTTGAATCTTTGCATTGCAAAAGGGATGAGCCTACTAGTAACAAGGTGTAGCTCAGGAAACCTAAGATTGAGTCACCACCATTGAGAGGGCTCCTGTGTGCTCATGGACAAGGCAACAATTAATCAGTCCACTCCTTTCCCTGTGTATTAATTAAGAATCATAACCCTTGCTTTCTACCTCCCTTACCTACACAAGGACCTGCAACAGCTGACTCAGAGCAGAGGAAAATGCCACTAAGCTGTAAGAACCTTGTACTTCTCTCAGGAGATATAAAGTATCTCTCCAGATTTTCTTATCACATGTACCAGTATCTCATTTGAAGTGCCTCCAGTCTCAGATAGGGCATGGATATGCTACAAAAATACAAAGATTAAATACTCTATTTACTGCTTCAGTAGTTTACAGCTTTCACACATAGCGACCAAAAAGTCATTGTTCATGCTAAGCATGCTAAAAGGACACTTCTTTTTCATCCAGACATTCATAACAATTTTGCTTCATTATATTTATCAACAATTTAAAGAAAACTTCTGGCTAACACCAACCTGGTTCATCAGCTGACCAGTAGAAGACACAAACACTATCCTGAAATTGTGCCAGAAAATACTCACTCACTGTGAATCCCTCTGACTCACAGTAACATGAGAGTGTCTGAGGGGTACCAGGAACAGCTCAATTTAACTCCTTTACTTGGGATGTTTTCACTTGTGATCAGTAAAAACATGATCACCCAAAGAAGGCAGGGAATTTAAAAAAAGGTATTTTAAGAGGAAAAATCTTTTTTTCATAGGTCTTCTATGTTTTATACACAGTGATTTGCTTTAAAATAGTTCTTCCAGTGAATTTTTACAACTTAGGAAGTGCTTCTATGGATAAATGGTTAAGAACTATTTTTCCATAAATTAACAAGAGAAAACCCATAAAATTTGTCATCAGGCTTCAAAAGTATGCTATTTTCAAACAGTACAAATTGTGACTGGCTCAGCACCATATGGTATTCAATTTTCTTTAGTGTATGCATGTGCACAAATTGCATTTGGGTAACTGGTATGCTGTCAGTCTGAAGATAATTCTACATACACTGTAACAGGTAGAAAACAAAGGTCTCTGACAATATCTGAGTCATTTCAAAAGACGGACTTTTTATTTATGCTCCACTCAAGTAAATATTAAGAAATGTTAAGAGCTGAGTTCTTGGCTGGATCTGAGATATTATTTCTGAACCATGGCTCCATGCAAAAAAAGAAATGCTCAAAATAAATATATGTGGTTTTCAAAACCATTCTCCAGGATTTTTACTATATACAGCTTTCATGGAAATCTGATGAGCTGCTTCCACTGAGAACTATGTTTATATCACGCTCTGACATAGTAACATGACACAATGTGAACAAGTCACAAGAAATCTTTGAGATATTTTTCTGCTTTAGGTATGACTATTCTGTAAATGTATTTCCTTCCCTTTGCTCTTTGAAAGTTTTAGGAAATAAAACACAGTAGCCAGATCTACAGCAAGGCTGTGTATACTGCATCACTGCCTTCTTTACAATTATGTTTTCATGAACCCCCTGAAGATCAGCTTGACCTCAGTACTCAGCAAGGTTATGGAACAGATCATCTTGGGTGCAATCGCACAACATACACAGGACAGGAATCAGAGCTAGTCAGCATGGATTTAGGAGGGGCAAGTCCTACCTGACCTGTCTGATCTCCTTTTATGACCAGGTGATCCACCTGGTGGATGAGGGGAAGGCTGTGGATGTAGTCTACCTGGACTTCAGCAAAGCCTTCACACCATCTCCCATGGCGTACTCCTGAAAAAGCTGGCAGCCCATGGCTTGGATAGGTGTGCTTTCTGCTGGGTTAGGAACTGACTGGATGGCCGGGCCGAGGGAGTGCTGGTGAATGGTGCTGCATCCAGCTGGTGGCCAGTCACTAATGGTGTCCCCCAGGGACCAGTGTTGGACTCAGTTCTGTTTAATATCTTTACTGAGGATATGGATGAGGGGATTGAGTCCACCATTAGCAAATTTGCAGATGACAGCAAGTCGGGGGGTACCGGGTGCCCGAGGGAAGAAAGGACACGGTCCCAGCCGATGGTAAGGTGAAGGCTAGAACTCATTTATTAATGGAGCATGGGACTTATATAAGTTCAGGGAGAAGCTTGGAAAGTGGGAGGAGTTTGGGGCGGAGCGGCAAGTAGGGGAAGGGCTAAGAGGGAAGGAGGGGAATACAGACAGGGCGTGGCTAGCTTCACATGATGACGCTGGGCTTGGCATCACAAGTCAGCCAATGAAAAAATAGGGAATACACAACCAATAGGAAACCAGTAACTGGGTAGCCACCACCAATCAGAATACAGCATACAAATACAAGAGGGAATAACTATCTATCTAATACAATAAATCACTATCTATGCTACAAAACATCTTTTAAAAGATGAGCTTCTGAGTTTTGAGGTAGTTGTCAGTTTCTGGTGCTATCACTTGCTAGAAACTGTTCATCCCGGTTGTCTTGGCAGCCTTTGAGACAGTGTTCTCTGACAGGGGGGATTGTCAATCTGATGGAGGGTAGGAAGGCTCTGCAGAGAGACATGGACAGGCTGGATAGATGGGCCAAATCCAGCAGTATGGAGTTCACCCAGGCCAAGTGTCGGGTCCTGCACTGTCGCGGAGAGGGAGACAAGTCATACAATCAATGTGATTGATAAGCAAGTCTCAACTTTATTATGCTATGAGCAGGCTTTTATATGTTGCTTACAATACTTGGTGTAATTTTATTGGTCCACTTTAGAGGTTAAGCAATATTTCTGCAGTTTGACAGTTTGCAGTTTTACAAGCTCAACTTTGCTAACTTTGCATTCTCACGTCTTGTTTCACATCTTGTCATTGCATACTGTTCTTTCCAAAGGTCATCTCAATTTTGCCACATCAGTATCTAAACTTTGCTGCTTTGTATCAAATTCTCCAGGGACCTATGTCTCTGGTCTTGTAACCATTCCTCAACACTGCACTTTGACCACAACAACCCCATGGAGTGCTACAGGCTGGGGACAGAGTGGCTGGAAAGCAGCCAGGCAGAAAAGGACCTGGAAGTTCTGATTGATAACTACTGAACATGAGCCAGCAGTGTGGCCAGGTGGACAAGAAGGCCAATGGCATCGTGGCCTGTAGCAGGAATAGTGTGGCCAGCAGGACCAGGGCAGTGATTCTTCCCCTATACTCAGCACTGGTGAGGCCACACCTCGACTCCTGTGTCCCATTCTGGGCCCCTGAGTTTAGGAAAGATATTGATGTGCTGGGGCCAGTCCAGAGAAGAGCAAGGAGGCCAGTGAAGGGACTGAAACACAAGTCTTATGAGGAGCAGCTGAGGGTGTTTAGCCTGCAGAAGAAGAGGCTCAGGGGAAACCTTATTGCTCTCTACAACTACCTGAAAGGAGGGTGTAGCCAGGTGGGGGTCAATCTCTTCTCCCAGGTAACCAGGAATAGGACAAGAGGACACAGTTTTAAGCTGTGCCAGGGGAGATTTAGGTTAGACATTAGGAAGAAATTCTTTATAGAGAGAGTGATTGGACATTGGAATGGACTGCCCAGGGACAAGGTGGATTCACCGTCCCTGAAGGTGTTTAAGAAGAGACTGGATGTGGCACTTAGTGCCACAGTCTAGTAGGCAGGGTGGTGTTAGGTCAAAGGTTGGAGTTGATGATCTCAGAGATCTTTTTCAACCTAGTTGATTTGATGAGTCTATAATTCTGCAACTCATATATGAGACAGCTTGGAAGGAAAGGAAATTTGAAATGTAGTAATGGCACTTATATTAGAAGCTGTAGGACACTGACAAATGGCCAAAATCAGAATAATGTGCTCTGCCTAACCAAGAGCAGTCTTCCTCTTTTCAATCTCTGTAAGAGATATGGTCTAGAAATTGAAGTGACTTCCATCCAAACTTTGAGTGATCAGCAATGATTAACAGTCAACCTTGAACCTTCCATTTACATAGACAGTTTTATAAATATGCTTTGAGGGAGAAGTTGGACTTTGCCCTCTTTATAGCTGGGAACATGTAGATATTGCAGTGATTTAGAAAAATGGATTTCATTGAAATATAAAATGTTGTATTATTAACATATACTCAGAATGGTGTTGAGTATCTCTACCGTAGTACCCTAGTACTGTATATAAAATCACATGGAACAAAGTCCTAAGCTAAAACAGGCTATGTAAGTAGGTTGTTTTCTCTGAGATAATGAGAGACAGTCCATAAACACATTGCATCTGGACAAGTAGGATCATAAATATGCAGCAGTCAAAAATTCTTCACTTTTTAGCTGTAGGTAAGAGTAAAGGTCTGAAAATGAATGATAGGCTAAGTATGGGTCCCACAGTAAATGGTCAATAACTATTATGGTGCTGATAGATGTCTGTAGAGAAAATGTTTGAAAACACTTTTATTCCAGATGGTTCTCTGCAGACTCTGAGGAAGAATGTGCATAGCTCCCACTCCCTTTCAGGGCAAAGTCACTCCTGCTAACTCATGCCATCTGCAATGACAGTGTCAACTAATGTAGCAGATTTTGCACTAAAACTAATGAGGGATACACACATGATATCTTTCATAAGCCTTTCTTTGGGCAGTCATGTCCAGCAGAAAACTAATGACAAGTAGCCAAGGAGGAAGATTTAAGAGGTGGGAGACTCAGCATAACGGTTTGCAAAAAGGATATACTTATAAATCTTCACAGAAAAAAATCATAGCTAAGTGCATTTGAGGATCAAGATAAATAATTTGATACGCTGTCTTTCTCAGAAATTCATAGAAGTTTCTTAAGTAGAAATGCTTATGATTGCTTAATCTGAAAACAGGATAATATAACCTAAGAAATAGATATTAAGGAGATTTTGAGATACTTGAAATATAAACCAACCTAAGTGTACACAAGAGTTGTTTTCTAGGCTTTATTTTTTCATTTGAATTTAGTGTAAGTTTCATAATATTTGCTATGGTTAAAATATCCTGGAATCATCTGATGACTTGGAACCTCATTTACTAAAAATAAGTAGATGCAATATGATTATGGAGAACAGCCAAGACCAAAAAAACAACCAAGTACACATTAAGAGATAAACTCCTATTATTATGATAGGCAGACTGGAAAAAAACCAAAAAGTTCTGGAGTCAGCTAACAAAACAAATCAAGTCCCTTTCATAACCTTCTTGCAGTCCTTTGGAACAAAGGGTGAAATAAGGATTCCATACTGATGCATGCAACACATGGAGATATAAAGGAGCACTCAGAACAAAATAATTTTGCAGAGGCTGAATATATTATTTTAGCTGATGTTCAACAGGTTATAGTGAAAGTTCCAATCTGGAATACCTTGACAGTTTGGGGGATGGAAGGATCCATGGGATTCATTCAGGTTCATACCTGAAGCTGAACTAATGTGGTTATACACAAAGAGACAAAACCAATGTCACCCACTCACCAGAACTACATGGTATTCACCTAAGAGTTCAAACACCCAACCCTTTCCATATGGAACAAATCAGTAAAAAACACAGGAAAGGACAAATTTACTGAATCTCCTTGTAAAAACCTTTGCGTAAACAAAATCCAAAGACTTCTATGAAGAGAAGTTCTGTCTGCAAAGTCAACAATCACAGAGACAGAAGTGATTAAGTTCATGTACCCTGTCTGGATCTCCAAAGTCTTCATAGCGATTGTCACTACAGACTCTTAAGGAAAAAAACCAGCTATTGCATCTGTGCAGGGAATCCTTTCATGTACAAAGGTAATGAATGAATGGTTAAGAGAACAGAAATGGAAGTCAGGAGTGAAATGTTAATTCCTGTGGTGTGAGTAGATCAGTGGTGGAGTTCCGTGCTATTCAACACCTTCATAAGTAGCCCAGTAATGACACTGAAGAAGTGCCTGTGCTGATGATGCAAAGTAGTTCAGCATACTAAGGATGACGGCAGACTGTGAAGGGTCTTATAAACTGGATATTCTAACAGCAGACAAAGAGTGCAGGTAGATGTAAACTGATACACAGAGGGAAAAGCAGCATTAGAGTCCTACACAAAATGAGAGGCTCTCAGCTGACCAATGTCACTCAGAATCAAAATTCTGGGCTCATTATAAGCCATTCTGTGAAAGCTATCAAGCTAAGTGCTGTATAACATTACATAAGTAAAATATGCAATGTTCTTGTTATTTTAAATATTCTGTTAGGAAAGGAGATAGTTCCTCACCCAGCAGGTAAAACTGTAGTCCTCCTGGCAAAGGATTTTGTGAATGTAAATGATTTCTTGGAGTTAAAAGGTTGACCAGACAGTTTCATAAAAGTGACATTCATGAGAGACCATCAAGAGAAACTGCAAAAGGCTCAGGAATCCTCTGCAGCTGTGAATGTAAGCATGTTAGGGACCATTACCCTAAATGTTTGCTTTCTTCTTTCTCTTCCTCAGGTGTCCTCTTCCTGAAGACTTATTTATCTCCACTGGATCTTTGTTGTGACCCAGAATGCAATTCATTTCATAACCCACTTTAAAAAGAAAATCAAAGTAGCAACATTGTACAACAAAATCATCTGGCACTCTATATAGCACACAACCCCCGACATTTTCTCTATTAGTGACTCCCTATGCTCAGAAAACCTGCTTCAGTTTTAGGTGTAGCTTGCAAAATAAATAATTTTGGAAGTCTCTGAAACATTAACTTTTATCAGGAAAACATTCAAGAGCAGATTGAGAACTTAAGGGATGGATGGGATTTTTTAAAGCGGCTCAAGTGAAAGAAAAACTGCCTTTCTTTAATACACACCTAACTCAAAACACAAATGAGAAGCGAATGCATACTCAGCAGAGACTACAGCAGACTAAAAAATGTCTTGAGTAAATGATCCTTTGTTTTACATGATCATGGACTGCCTTTAAAGAAATTACGTCTTAAAGAAACCTACACCAAAACAGCCTTTTCAGTAAAAATTATATTGTGCCAACAAGAACAATAATTTACAGGAAATAAACATTAAGATTCTCAGAGGCCACAATGCAGAAGACTAAGTAAAGGCTAAAGTAGTTAGTACTTTGTCTGATATGCATAGAAAAATATATAGTCAGCATTGCGTACCCTAAAATGCATTGGAGACCAAAAGTTAATATCAGCAAGAAATATCAGAAGGTATAGATCAATATCAAAGCAACAACAGAGGTATTACTTTTGTCAAATAATTTTCTCTTGACATTGCTCTTTTTTGTGACTGGTGCAAAAGGGTAGAGAAAAATAAATGACCTATAATGATATCCTAAATACCATCCTTAAAAGCAGATTCACAAGCTGTTTGATTTTCCAAATTTCAGAGGTCAGCTTTAAGTTACCTATTGGTTTTCCTTTTAGATGATTTTAAACCTATATAAATATAAGCAAAAACAACTAAACCAACCTAGTTCATAGATTTTTGTAAAATACCTTCCTTTTAATAAAATATGTTCTTTAACAACATGCTGTACTTATCAAAGTCACAAAGCCTGATATACTCAAGTGTTTATCACATAGACGTTTTAAGACATACAGAGAGATCTTTAGAATATTATCCTGATAGAGAACAAGAGTATTCTAATTATATTCCATATAAAAATGTACAAACTTCATAGTCACCACAGGTAATTTTAGACATCGACTTTCTAGGTTTGAATTTATGGGACAAATTAGGATTGCAAAAGTCACATCTCTTCAAATTTTGTTTAAAATCAATTATATCTAATTACCAAAGGGATAATGGACTAATTGTGTCTGATGAAGCTATTGTGCTTTGAGTCTGCTAGAGTGTGCTCTACTTTAAATGTTACATCCTTGGTCACAATCTGGCTTCCTGATATATAAAGAGGACAGCACAACATGTTGTCAAAAGCAACCATAGCCCACACAAAGCAAGAATTTGATTTTATTTGAAAACCTGTCAGTATATGGAAGTCAAGAGATAAATGAAGAGTACCTAGAAAATATTCTTATCTTCATCTCAGAGAACTGTCTGAAAACTGGAAATAATAGAAACAAGATTTACAAATCCTTTTGAATGTCTTGGAGGAAAACAGGAGTGAAGAGGGCCTAAAAGTATCTCTCTTATTGCATGCAGTGGGCAAGAAACTCCTATAAATATTAACACATTTTATTAAAAAGAAACTGAAAATATTCCACTTAGAAGGAAATCTTAATACTTAGGAACTGCTGAAGTTCAAGAAAAGTATTGGGTTTGGTTGGGATCAGGTCTTTTTTTTCACCTAGGAAAAGAGCAGATAAAATACATAAAAAAAAGCTGAAGGGGGAAAATAAGTGCCAACTTCAGAAAAACCAAGAATAGCATGCTCATGCTTAGTGCTCCTGCTGAGAACAGCCTAACTAGAAAATAGTGAAGGAACTTCAATTAGAATTAAAAATAAATAAATAAATAAAAAAGTGTTGCAAAAACATCTCTAAGTCAAACATATGGGTTAACAGTTTCATCAAATTTAGGAAGAGGAAATGGCAGAGAAGCAAGTCTGTGTTAACAAGCATTCACAAGAGAATATCAGGTTTATCTTGAGATAGCATCATCCTATCTGCACATTAGTTGATACACAGCACTAACAAGTTGATAAAAACATTTTCACTGAGAACAAGGACAGGTCCTGGCAAGCCAGATTACAAAATCAATCCGCTGAACTGAGCAATTTCAAACCCTATACAGTAGTTGCAAGATTTATCCATTTACCTCTTGCAGTAAACTGATATAGTGAATGTTTTAATAAAAGAGCAAAGAAATATTTGCAGATATTTTGAAGAACCACATGATGAGGTGATAATGGCTGTGCCAGCCCCAGATGAACAGATACACTGAGGAAACTGATGACAAGGACACAAGGATGTTACACCAAGTTCATTCTCAAAAGATACCATCCATGACAAAAGCATTCAAACACATGAGATACTTATATTCATTAAGCCATTTAAAGAACATATTGAAGCTGTAGCTGACATGAAATCCCTCACAGAAATGTGTACAGCCTTGGGATCCTGCTGTACAGTACTGCACAACCAAAACAGGTTTAACTGCTTACCTAAAATAATTGTTTTGTGATACCACAGCTTTGCAATTGTCATGAACAAATACAAAATGCGCAGAAAAAAAAGGCAACACTCTGACATAGCCCTGTCTCATCATAGGTTGCCAATAATAAATACCTTTTCTGGAAATCACATAAAACCAGCAGAAAAACAAATCTTGAGATGGATAGATGTGTTGATCTAGTGTGAGTCAGCATACAGAACAATTTCTGCATGAGATGTTCATAGTTTCTTTTGTCCAATTACTCAAAAAAGCTGAAGGTTTCTTTTTGTCCAGTTGGCTGGGGTCTTTTTGCTTGTTTGCTTTTGGTTTTGTTTTAACTTTGGCATGTAACACACATTTAAATATTTTTTCCCCATTTTCCAAAACTTTACTCTCCTTCTAACATGTCAGTCCATTCTGCCATTGCTAAACAGAATGTTTTGTCTTTAACACATGGCATCCCAAAATAAGTATTGAGTGATATACTTGTGCAAACAGAGAAATGCTTATTATTTTAGAACATTAAAATACACCCTAATGAAATGATTGAAAGAGTTCAGATGGTACAACCCATGATGTGCAATACAGCCATATCAGATAGAAATATTTTCTCTCTTTTAAAGCAGGGAAATTTAAAGAGTCAGGTGGGAAACACTCTCCTGCATGTTCACTGGATGATAGATTTCTTTTGTCCTGTTATTCCTATGTCCCTCTGACTCCAAAGAGCTTAACAAGCGTTAATGCACCTGTAATAAAGACTGAAGTGATAATGTGACCAGACAGCACAACTACAGTCTCCTTCATGCTGAAGATTAAATACATATGGAAACTACATACACAACTGATGGTTCTGAAGGTCACAGCTGGGAGGTGAAAGGTACACATCTACAAACTGGCAGCTGAGACTGGGACAAATTAGGACAGTTAGAAGTAAAATGCTTGTGTCTGAGAATGAGATGACTAGGCAACACTCATGATGGAACATTAAAAGTATCTGAGAAAAATCAAGAGTTAGGTGTGCTTGCCAGGCTAATGTGGAGAGTTGCTGGACGTCTGGAGCTGTTTAACTGTATTATCTCCCTTTAACTGACACAAAGAGCTATTGATAATAATGGTGCCTTAATTATTATTGCCTCAGGTTAGATGGTGAAAATACTGTCAAGCTGTTTCACAGAAATGCTTTTAGGAACATAGAAAAGAAATCCAGTACATTGTCCTATATTTTCTTTAAAAATAGCTATGTTCAATCACCAGAATACCACTGTAAGACAAGTCTTACATGATTTAGGTGCTGAGTCTTCTGCACTGTGGTACTGTTAAAAGTTATTACTCTCTGACATATAATAGGGAGCTATGGTCCAAACTTAAACAGTCTTGGTGTCATTAAGAGCTCTTCGCACAGTGAAGTTATGACATTTGGAAATGGACACAGTCCTTCTTTTTTCTGTGTGACTGCTGGCAAGTCTGGAAACTGCTACCATAGGGAGATACCACAATGTGCAGATATCATCATTAAAAAATTCACAAACAACCACACTTTCATCCTTCCTGAAGTACATAAGTTTATTTAATACTAGCACTAACTAACAAGACAAACACCTGTGATTCCAGACACATAGTCTACACCCCTTTCCTTTGGCTAAAGGGATGGATTTCCATCAGTGACCACAACCCAATACTTTCAAAAATTGATTTTGCTGCTTTATTCTCTATGGCATAATTTGTGATATTTTATAGCCTTTAATTAATGAAAACTCAACTATATTTTCAAATACTTTGTAAGGAAGTGAAAATATAAACTTAGCACAACCAAAGAAATGTAGTGGGTATGTCTCTAAATGCATATGTGGAGGTGGAGAAAAAGAGTAGGATAGAAGAATAGAAGATAGCAAAAGAAGAGACCAGCTGGGGATGGGGGAGAGGAGGGGAGGGAGGGCAGGAAAGGAATGACATTTCAGGGTCTGTGGCAAATGGTAATGAAAAATATTTAGAGGTGTCAGAGAAGTAAAGGTGTCTGCAGTGACATGATCATTTGAATTTTAAATCAGTCTCTGTAGGCAGTTAGGTAAGTAGTTGCTAAGGAAGCGGGTGTGGAAGAGTTAAGGATAAAAGGAATTGCTTAGATTTGATCTACCTATGAATATCATGAGCAAAAGTTTGCTGCCATTTTAAGCACTAAATGTTCCACTTAGCCATACTTTGAGAGCAAGTTCCTGTAAAAGCAGGTATTCAGGCCTGTATGAGGCTATTCTTTGACACTCACAGGAATAACTCAAGCAATTCCTACAGAGACAGACAGCTCAGTGTTTGAGGTATAGAGTAGTTCTGCAAGAAGATCTCTTTTCTTAGGTTGGTTGATTTGGTATATAGGTATGGGAAGGAAGTGACACTTGTATTTGGAAGTTTACAGTAACCTGACATGATGGACCTGCTTCAAAATGCATATATGATATAAATGAAGAATTGATGTATGGACTGGAGAAACTGCATACCCAGGTTGTCCTTGGAGACTGAGCTGTGGGAAATCAGCTTGGATGAGTGTTTCACAGGGCTTTCTATGTTTTTTCCTGCTAGAAAGGCAGATTGCCTCAGTGAACTGAAAATCACATTATAAAATAGAGTGGAATAGATATTTTCAGTTGGGAGAGTACAAAAACTGCCATAAACAGCCACTGGTTTGGTGTGGAAGGGACTTTAAATATCTAGTTCCAAACTAGTCCCTGACATGGGTAGGGACACCTTCCACTAGACCAAATTTTCTAAAGCCCCTTGCAGCCTGGCCTTGAACACTTCCAGGGATGGGACATCCACAGCATATCTGGGCAACCTGTTCCCTTGTTTCACCACTCTCAGTGTAAAGAATTTCTAATATCTCATCTAAACTTACTCTCAGTTTAAAGCCATTGCTTCTTGTCCTATCACCTTGTAAAAAGTCCCTCTCCAGCTTTCACGTACCCTTTAGGTACTGGAAGATTAATGAAAGGTCTCCCTGGAGCCATTTCCTCTCCAGGCTTAACAACCCAAACTCTCTCAGTCTGTCTTCATAGGGAGGTGTTGCAGCACTCTGATCATATCCATGGCCCTCCTCTGGACTCACTCTGGCAGTCCCATCTTCTTAACAAATTCAACTGTTTGAATCAATTCAGGGCTGACCGAAAGGTAACATGTTATTAAGGTCATTGTCCAAGTGCCTCCCAAACACTGACAGACTTGGAACCACCAGCCACCTCTTTAAGAAGCCTGTTCCAGTGTTTGAGCACTCTCTCTGAAAATAAATGCTTCCAAAATTTCATCTGGCACAACTTCAAACTGTTCACGCATGTCCTATCACTGGATATCAAGGAGAAGAGATCAGCACCTCTCTGTCCACTTCCCCTCCTCAGGTAGCTGCTCAGCCTCATTTCCTTCAGCTGTCAGCACTGCAAGATAATCACCCCTTTAGACCAACAGGTTATGCTGTGTTTTATGCATCCCAGCATGGGATTTGCCTGGGTCATATTGCTGGCTCCTGTCGAGCCTGCTGTCAGCCAGCACCCCCAGATCTCTTAATTAGCTGTCACAGAACATCAGCTGGAACATTCTACAATTTATGAGCCTTGCTTATGAGCCTCTGATCACTTCCCAAGGAAAGAAAAGATGGTGGTAGGGTCCTCAGTCAAGTCCCTGTTCAGGGATTTGACGATATCCTTCAAGGGTAAGAAGGAGAGGCACACTCCAGGTAGGGGTATGACAGAATGGCCAATTTATTAAAATGGCACTGGCCTATATGAGGGCAGTATGGAACTTTCCGGAAAGGGGGTTGAACTTGGGAGGAGCATGCAAATCCTCCTACATGAAAGGAAGGATAGGGGAGGATCACAAGCATAAATGGTAAACAAGGGTGGAGATAACCATATAAGGAAAGGCTCCACTGTGGCAAAATCTGACCAATCAGGGAGTGGGGACAACATAAGGGAAAAACCCAAACTCCATTTTGTATAGCACACAGTAATGCTATTTAACTTCACAACTGTGAATTCTTATAGTAGAAAACCCATAACAACCTGATATATAGCAATAAACCTTCTCTTATATGAAACAGCTCCTGCTTGTAGCTCTCCTTCTTGACACTCAGTCTCGTCAAGCAGTTTTGTAATCTTTCTTCTGTTTGGCGTAATTTTGTACTCCTACATCAGTATATTTTTTTGTGAGGAATGACTTTGTCTTGACTTTGCATTCAATTTTATATTTTTGGAGGACACCGAGACTGGGGCAATGAAATATCTACTCCTTCATGCAAACACATGAATTTAAATATATGTCTTGACCTAGTAGAAAGTCAACTGCAACAGCTACAAGATGCTGTCTTCTGGATTTGAGTATCATCTACAGAAAATCAAATTATCCAAAGGACTTTTTTTTTTAGTGTTAACCTTTATTATTCTGTGTAATCTACCAGAGCCTGTTGATTATGTCCTCACATGCTTTTGCTAGATTTCCTTGGGGTATCTCAGCATTCATCCATCCATGTATCTACTTATCCAAATTACAGGATACATATTGAAATATTTTCTACCCTTTTTTGTGCATCTATCACTGTAGATACAGTGGCTTCAACAGCAGCAGTGTTTAAATAAATGAATGAAAACAGAATTATACAAGGTGAGGTATAATAGAAAATTAGACTGGAGAGTTCTTTTTAAGGACATGGGTGATTTGGACCAGTAATGTAGGCCAATTTTGATTTCAAGGCCACAGCTTTGACCCAGTGCCTGGGTTTTTCCACAGAAGCATTCAGTCTGGCTTGATGACTTTGAGATATGAGGAATTTACCCTTGTCTTCATGTTTTGCTGTAGTGGATATTCTCTCCATGTGCCCCCCCC
>WBMV01007943.1:355613-460726 GCA_013396655.1 Campylorhamphus procurvoides
AAAAAAAAACCACCAAAAACCCCCTAAACAAACAAACAAACAAAGAAACAAAGCTCTGATAAGTATTTTCTGCCTGAATACTTAACATCTTTTGTTTCTGTAGTATTGTTTGTTGCTAGATTAAACAGTTCCTTAAAATCCTGTACTTTTCTCCCATAAGGCAGTTAGAAACTATGATAAAATAACCCTTCAGTCCTCTTTTTTATTGAGATAACCATATTGATCTCCCAAAGGCTCTCAGTAAACATTAAATATTTTTTTGTCTCTGAAGGTTTCTGACATTCTATAATATTCCAACATTTCCTTCCATTAAAATATATGATATTAGAACTGTAGTAATCTAGCATTCCTGTGGTATTATCTTAAAAGTCTGTTCCTTTACCTTCAGGATGAGGGGAAAACATCTTCTTACTTGTTACTTCCTCTAAATGCAGCCTAGGATAATTATAACCCTTTTGCTACAATTTGTAGTTATTTCCAAGTATGTCTTTAGGCAGTTTTGCCAAATTCTTTGCCTACTACCATCTCCCTAAATCAAGAGTTACAATATGACTTTTTTCCCCAAACATTCCAGAATTATTTTACTTGTATGAATTACACCAGTGATCAAAAAGTATTTTAATTTTCTAGAAATACAATTGGTACATAAACATTTTCAAGAAAACCAGGGTTTTTTCTATCTTTCATTCTTTTACAACATAGGCTTTTGGAAGGGAGCGTTGTTTCCATCCAAAGCTACAAAGGCCTTAGAGAGATTTCTGTTTAAAGATCAGAATGGGGCGGGGGGGCAATCATCATCTTACTTTGGTGTTCCTTTAATTACTGATGCCATGGCAAAGATATTTATTACAACAGTATGTTTAGAACTGTACAAAATATAGGGAAGTGTGTTCTCTCAAAATTTACATTGATCATCTCAAGATTTTTTAAACACTCTATTTATCTTGCCTTACCTTGACTGTTGATACATCATTGCAAGAATGAAGAAGCTCAGATATGGCATTAGAATTCCAATTGCTATTTCTTCCAACACTCTTTGGCATAAGTAATTGAAACAGAATATTATACTTTTAGATACCCTGTAGCATTTCTTCCAAGGGACAACTTTCTATTCACTTATTACTGTATAGGTTATAAATTGTAGTCTGCATTTCTTCTATCAAAATGCTCAGTTAGTGATATTTTACTGTAAGGAAATATATCCTTGGGGGAATGAATATAGTCAGAAATTACTAGGTGAATTTAACCAAGAAAAGAATGATCCTATAATGACGTAGTGCATAAATTTTTGAACGTGGGACAATGGTCCCCATTTATTAGCATTTTATCTCCATATTGAAATGCCTGACCCTGCTTCAGTAGTTTTATGACTAGAAAGATCTCTGGAAGTTCAATTTTTCCCTCAAGAAAAAGAAAGCAACTATGTCAATGGGAATAAATACAACTCAGATGTAATTTTTTTCTGTTTTTCTTCAGATGTAGCAAAAAGTTTAATATTTCTATAGCATTACAATTCAGATAATAAAAAGACCAACTGCCATAAGAGTGGGGAGAGGAAATGCTTTGAAATAGATACCCTATTATACACAAGTGAGACACTGAAAGTGATTTTTTTAGTTATGTTGATGCCTAAAGGACAGGCAGATTGCCTACTATTCGTCTTTCAGATGAATATCAGAGCAGCTGGGCAGGCATTCAGCAAAACCTTTGTACAGTCGGTGGTACTGCAAATGAATCTTAGAAATCTAAGTTTAGGAAACAAATTCAAGAAAAGTAAGCTTCACATCCTTAAGGTCCTGAAATGTTCAATATTTGACGCAGTTATTTGTCAATATCAACATCCGTGACCTTTTATCTATTTTAAATTGGAATTAAAGAGCAAATCACTACAAGAGGAAGAGTAAGAACTGCCAGAAACCCTTTCCAGAGAGGCAATGGGCACTTCAGGACTGGAAGCCAGGTCTCTGCTGGACTGAATATTGCCCCTAGAGCAATGTAACCTCTGTTCTAGAGAGATACCAAAGTGCTGCTGGAAAGAGACTCTCAGTTGCTCTTTGCCAACTCATGCAAGCTGCATGTCAGAGCTTTACTGTCCTGCATAGGATGTATCTAGGGCACTGATGCCTAGTTTAGCATGCTATGAATCGCTCTCCCAGAACTGGGTGCCTGACTTCTCAAGCATCATATGTCTGCCCACAGGTTTTGAAAATCACACTGGCAACTTAAAAATAATAAAAAATCATGAGAAAATCTAATCCAGAGAAAAGGTAACAATATTAAAAAACCTTCTAGTCCCAATATTACACAGTAAGGAAAATAAATTTGATATTTTGTCTGAAAATCCAAAACAACTACACTTCACCAGGGAAGAAGAGATCTACTTTTATATAGAAAGTTAATTTAGCATCACCACCTGACAGATGGACTCCCCAGCAGGTACTTAGTCTTCTTTTTCCCTCCTGTTTGACAGACCCACACAGACTTCTTTAAAAGAAGTCTGAGGCAGTGAGAGGTGAGTATTCTTTCAGGATGAAACAGAGGTCCAGTTTCCAGGCAATCTATTACTGAGGAAACTTTAAGCTGAGCCGTGACAGAATAATCAGTGGGATTTGTTTTGAAGTGATCTGTTTTAAAAAATAAAGGAAGAAGCTGGTTTTATTTCTGAACATTGAAAATATGTCTGAAAAGATTCAGAATTGTGTACTCCAAGCATCACACTGTTCCTTTGGGCTTACTCCTTTCAATGACTGTGTTCTTTAAATAAAAACAAATGTTGAAACTGTTTAAGGATCCTTTAAAACACTGTTTGATATACAAATCTAAGACTTTTATTAGTTCTGAGACTGCCACTGGGAGTCATACTCTTTATAATACTGTTGACTCTTAGCCAGGAAAAAATAAATCTGTTTGCATGGTCCTCAAAGCTTAGAATTTAAAAGTGTTATAGGCTGCATACGAGTCAGAAGCAGTAGGCCAGGTCAAGAACATAGAAATGTCATTACATAGGGAAAGGAAAGACATGATTCACAGGAAGAACTGGAACTGCCTGAAAATTTCTCTTCCAGAAGCTACCATCTGGACATTAACATTTCACTGACCTGTACCAGGAATTCCAGACACAGACTTCACTGAAGGAAGAGCTAGATAGACTAGGACTGCTTAGCATAAAAAACGGGTGTGATGGAAGTCTATACAATCATGAGGAGCACTCAATCTGTGAGCAGAGTATGAAGTTCCTACTTGAGAAAGTGAACAAATCAAACTAAGTGGTAGTCTCAAAATAAACAAGAGGAGACACTTCTTCACATGATGATGATTAAGTAATGGAATTCTTTTCCACATGATGCTTCAGATCACACGGCTTCAGAAAGGAATTAGGTACATTTTTATAAGAAAGATAATTCAGTATTATTAAACCCAAAGATGTTAGTTTCAGTATGTGTAAATTTGAATCACAAAATGTTGCAGCTGAAGAAAATATCCATAAAATCTTGTGTTCCTATATTCATAGAATCAGAAAATGGTTTGTGTTGGAAAAGACATTTAAAGGTCATCTAGTCCAACACCCCGGCAGTAAGCTGGGCCATCTTCAACTAGAGCTGGTTGTCCAGAACCCCATCCAACCTGACCTGCAATGTTACCAGAGATGGGGGATATACCAGCTTCTGGGCAACCTGTTCGAGTGCTTCACCCACTCTCATCATAAAAAAATTTCTTTCATATATTTCTTCCATAAATGTATGGTTTGAAACCATTATCCCTTGTCCTAGTGACTATAGGCAGTACTAAAAGATCTGTCCCCATCTCTCTTATAGGACCTCCTTAAGTACTGAAAGGTAAAGTAAGATCTACCCAGAGCCTTCTCTTGTCCAGGCTGAACAACCGAAACTCTCTCAACCTGTCCTCACAGGATGTGTGTTCCATCCCTTTGATCTTTTTTTTAGCCCTCCTCTGAACCTATTAGAAATAGATCCATGTCTTTCTAAACATTTATATTTGTCTACCTTCAGTGAGAAAGTAAATATTTATTTCCTTCAAGTCTACATTACTCTGTTCGCTGTAGGTACTATACAGGATGTGAAATATTAACAGGGATGGAATATCTGTACTAGGTTTCAAGGCACTCAGAGAGCATTGAAAACATCCAATCTGATAAGAACATCTATGCAGATCATAAGACAGACCTACACTATATAATAACAGTGTCTATCCCACAACTTAATTAAAATGGACCAGAGATTTCAAGAACTGGATGCTTCTTAAAACAATTAGAAGCCAATCTGGCAGACTTTCTATAGAGAATTCAGCTCTCACTTGGTAGCTTGTTCTCTGAGGACATGGCTAAATTTGCTAGTCTTGAAACACTGCCATGAGTGCAAGGTTTAAACAGGGCTAACTATCCATTTGCTCACAAAACATTTCTTATCTTGTAAATGCCATCTGCATGGATACTAACATGGACACTAACATGGACAGATCTCAGTGTGCTTATTTTGGAGCCAGCATTCTTCTGAAATTGACCCATTGAATTGCATTGGCAGGAAACTTGAAGAAAGTAAGAGTTTATCCTGTGAGCAAAAGGATATTGAGACTGTTAATGACATTATTTTGAAAGGAAAAGGCAATATGGTAGAATTAAATTGTGATATGAGTTATACTCTTAATTAGAAGTAAAGAAATTGCAGTTGTTTTTGTGTTTCAAATACACTATGAGTAAAAATTAATAGAAACCTGAGAAAGAGAAGTTACAGTGATGAATAAGAACTTTACAGACATTTGATGGCTTTCAGTATTAGAGTTCAAATTGTTGCATCTTTCATTTTGTCTGTCATTTAATTTTGATTCTTGACTGATGAGTATTTCCCAAAAAAAGATATCTGATAATTTTTCTTATTTTTTGTACTCCACCAAAAATCAGATCACAATTTTCTCTGCTTGTTTGTCAGATTTATTAGTGTTTATTTATTTTGCTTGTTTGGAATTTTGTTGGTGTTGTTTTCTTGTTTGTTTGGGGCTTTTTTGTATGGAATGTAACTTTTTCAGAAATCAAGAGCTCTTGTCTGTAGTACTGCCCAGGTACATTGCATGATGCATTTACTGTCCCATATTTGTAAGATTAGAATTATTTTGAAGATAGGGAAAGGAATCCAACCACCTAAAATTTTATCTGGCTGTACATCCTTTCTCTTGACACCATCCTAAATAGAAATTTCAAAGACTATTTAAACAACGACAAAAAGAAGCTTGTGTTGAAGGAGGAATACTCTCTAAAGCACAAGAATATTACAATTAATATATTATTTTAGTCCAAAGATCTGCCTGAGCCAGTACCCAGCTTTTAACTGTGGGCAGTAAGTGATCCTTGAGAGAAGGGAATAGGGCAGGACTATGTGATGCTTACAGTCACTTGCAGCTGTTCTTCTAATCTTCAGCCCTTTGCTGCTCTTGAGCCAGACCTTTCCCCACATAATTAGTAATCTTTCTTTACTGCTTCCATTTGATCCTATGTAATCCTTTAGCATATTTAAGATTTTCTGCCAAAAGAACTAGAATGAAGTATATAGTAGTATATTCTAATTAGTTATCTCCTATCCCATTTTTATATATCAGTTCTTCTTGCTCAGTTTGAGGGGAGAAACTAAGAGAATGTTATTACAGAATGAATATTCACATATGTAAATATAAAGCAATGCTTGCATAAATGTTATTTATGTGATTTTCACATTTATTTGCCATTAACCTTTTCACCACTGACATTCAGTGAGTCATCATTGGTAAACTAATGGACAAAGCACATGTGTATGGACATTTAATTCTGAGCTGCTTCTAGAGGTGAGCATATGACTTCACTGGAATTAAACATAGTCCTTCCAGTATGTAAGAGGAATTTGCAATCTGACCTTCATTAAGACACCATTCATAAAATCCTGATTACCAATTTAATAATTATCAAACTGGAAAGGTGGTAGGATCAATTCAATTAACAATTATATATAGAATAATAGCAAGTACTTAATCTCTTAACCAACACTTTCATAAAGTGATTTAGGGGGAAAAAATATAATAGGCAGTTTTAGGATTACAGGCAAATGAGTAGAACATGCACTTGTCTCTGGCTGGAGGCTGAACTAACTGGTTTGGGCATGGAGAACTACTAGACATGCAATTGCTGGACAGAACAAATAACCCAGCAACATGCTGACATGAGATACAGTTAGTGCAATAAAGGTTGTCTGGATTTCACCTGTTGAAGGAAGAGACAGTCAAACTGCATAGGTACATGGAGGGAAGAATTGGGGACCTTTTGGAGAGCACAGTGTTGCAAGACCAACTGTGGCTATGTAACTGTACCAGCAAGACCATATAAAAGAGAGATTATCTAGGTGATGTTGTCAGAAATATCAAATTTCAGTACTGTTCTAGCACAGCTGGGAAAACAAGGAAAAAGTAATTGTGGCTGGATTTTAATCAGTTGCAAACAGAGGAAGAGAAAGAGAGGTAGAGCAATAGTGACAAGGACTTCAAGTGGTGTGAAAAAAAGGACAACAAGGCATGTAACCACAGGATTGATGCTGTCTGAGGCTGAATGTGGAGCAGCCCTGTGAAAGACACCAGATGAATGGCTGACTGGCTCAAAACCATCAGGTGGGAAGTGATGGGGAAACAGAGCAAGCTCTGCATAGGGGAGAATAGTGCACTCTTTGCCTTCCTGCCCCCTTGAGCCTTCTCACACATTTGAAAAGTCAGCCACTGGTCCCCATTGTAATTGGGGACCTGACAGGCCATTCTGGCTCTGTGTAAAACACAGGCGCAAGTTAAGATTAGCCAAGTGCTTTATTCCATCAGAATGTTCTAAAGTTTGCAAGTAAAAGTTGGTTTTGAACCTCCTGAGGATTTTGTTGTTCCTTCCGTGCACGGCCCAGAGTCAATTCAACTCCCTTCCCTTAAACCCACAATGCGGACTGGGGCATTATACCTTGTGCTTGATCACCACAGTTGGAGCAGGACAAGAAATCAAACCTGTTGTTATGACAAGAGGTAGAAACTGCTCCTGCTATCCAGAGGATACAGAGGGGAGTAGGGTGAAGGGTTTCCCTGCCCACAGAGGAAACACTATGAGACAGTGGAACATCCAGCTGCCACTGTGTCATTGTCTCATGCCATCAGTGACTACTCATTGTCTTGGATGTTACCTTGGCTGCATTGTGAAATAAAAGTTAACAGAGAGAAGAACAGTTAGTGTCTTCCCAGGTATCCACTTAGCATGGTCTCCTATCCTACTGTTACCACTGACACCAAACAAAGAAAAAGCTTAAAAACAGGACAAGATAGAGCGTTATCTCCTCCAGTAGGCCCCCTTTCCATTCATAACATTACCTAAAGACTGCATCTGTATTTCAGCTCTTAGTAAACCTGTTTATGTATTTACTGTCCATCATATTATGTGACCAAGAGTCTGGAAGCTTACCTGTGCATTGCACACAAATCATCTTGACTTGCAAAAGTTGATTATCTTGACTAACTCTTCTTTAATAAATTGGAAGAGAAAATTGATTTTTACTTGATGAGGATCATATTATATGGAAGTCTTTACGCCTATTCAGATTCTTATTACATTTGAAAGATTTTTTTAGAAAAAAGAAAGAGATGCCACGGGTTAGTTCAGATGTATCATGCATGAAGCAATGCAATGCAGCCCACATTTTTCTCCTAAAACACTAGCATACTCATTATCCACCAAAGTCTGTAAAGAATGAGGAAACTGTTCTTTAAAATATCAGTAGCATACAATTTAACACTGTTTAATATGTTAAAAGAGGACATTTAATTTATCTAGTTTTACATAAAGAATGAAGATCAATTACTATTTTGAGCCTAAATTAAAGCCTAGAAGGCTAGTGTGAAAAAAAATCAATTAATTTCTAGGATTTGAATAAAAATATTATGTATCAGACTCTTTTAAAACATAAACAAGACTCAAAATATAATACATGGTATTAGTCACTGAACTGATTTCTCATATGTGTTTGGCTTCTGGAATGATGGGAGCAAAAAGTGCCATGCTGTCTGCCTGTTTCCACAGTCTCAAAAGCATCAATTTTTTTTATTGTAATGTTGAAATGAGAAAAGATGAATTGTTGTATTTACAATATATCATTCCACAGACTTCAAACAACTGGTTCACCAGTTTATCTGAGAAGCAGTGCTACAAAAATATCAGAATATATGGTGTGTAATCATTATTACTGTCTGGCAACCTTTAATCTTTAGATTAAAAGAAATTAATCTAAATCACTGATGGCAAGTACATTTATGTTGAAATAGTCCCAACTCCAACAAATACCAAAGGTTGCTATTAGCAAACTTATTAAAAAAAGTAAAAATCATAGAAAAATGTCAGAGAAGTTTAGATTTTCCTGACATAAAATACGAACTTTAAACAAAATTTTGTGAGCTTATCTATGCACAGAAGGAGTCTAACGTAAACAAGATTTTTCAAAATATGATTTAAAATATTTCACTCTGTTGAAAAGGAGGGGCAATGGTCTTCCCGTGGCAGAAGAGCCAGTGACAAAAGGGAAGTGCCAGTCATGAAGCAGTGAATGGAGTTTTGACATCATGAAAAATTAGAACTATGATAAAAATGAGGAAATATTTCAAGGAAACATTCGTCATATAGGTAAGAACAACATTAAGATTTAGTATCTGGACATGAAATAGGTGAGGGCAGAGACTGACATCTTCTGTTAAATTCTATCTTTCATATACTGAAAGATAATAAGACTGCAGATTTGTATTACAGAAAAAGAAGAGTGTGAAAAGAAGCACTGTATCAAAATAGCATAGCTTATGGTGAAATAAACTGAATTAGTGTTATTAAGTGAATGTGAATAAGTAGCATGCACACACGTCAGATTCCCTATGTGGCAAGGAAACAAGTAAATGAAACTAAAGTGCAGAGATGTGGACCAAAACATCCAGAGCACTAAGTCAGCACTTATATTTTAAACATTCAAAATTGAAACTAACTCAAGTTCCACAATTTTATCTCTAGCATGTGTCAAGCTCTGTGACCAGTTGTGGAGGTTTGGGTTGGCTCCCTGCCAAACCCAGCTGCAGGCCACACAGGATTCCCCCTCCCAAGAGAGAAGGGAAAAAAAAGTACCCAAAGACAATTGTAGTAAAAGTATATATATATTCACATATATTACAATTATATACAAACACTATGAATATACAGAATAAGAACTCCAAACAGTTGGAAAAGGGAAGAGGGGGGAAAGGGAAATGGGACAAAAATGGGTAAAACCAAAACAAACAGATACATACACTCGTAAACTCAGGGAAAAGTTCAGTAACTAGCACAATAAAATCTCACCAAACGTCCCTCAAGAGAAGCAGTAGAAATCCCCACCTCCATGCGGCTGGGACACCAGCTTCTCAGATAGGCCTCAGCTCACACAGGTAAGAGCTAAGACGACACAGAGACCTGATGTCCTCCCCAGCAGACCAAAGGAAGAGAGAGAGAGATCTTCCTCCTTGGTCTTATATACAGCTGATTATGTGAAGGAATGGTGTGGAATACTTCCTTAGTTATGACCCTGTTACCAGGGAAGGCCTAGATCAAAACCAAGAGAACTAAACCACCACAGCTGTTTCAGTATTACAGCTTCAGGATATGACCATGTTTGTTCCTAGAAGGATGAGCTCTGAGAAAAAATAGGCTGGATCTTGGAAGATATTGTAACTGTGATAGCATAAAGTGCTGGCAGGAGGACAGAATAGAAACTACAACATGCAATGGCCACCTCTACTTATTGTTATATCTAATTACGTGTAAGCAATGCAAAAAAGTTAGCTGAAGCATTTAGAAAATAATCTTTTCTATGCACATTTTGAAAGGGGAGATACTATAGTCTCAGAGGAAGCCACCAATATTTGAAACCTCTGAAAAACTAATCTCTCCATATTTGTACTTATCTCTTAAAAATAATCACAAGATAACTAAATACTCAACAAGGCTAAACAGTTCAATTAAACAAATTTTGAAATTGAGAGCTTTAGAAAATTACACATTTATTTCAAGATAAAATATTGATTCCCCATCTTACACCAAATGCATTCTAATTGTCTCTTTCAGTCCAATTCTGAACCAATCCCAAATTAATTTTCTATCTTTCATTATTTAGAACAGTATATTAACATTCAACTATTGCCTTCAAAATAAACCCAGCTTTATCATTATCAGGTTTATCAAAAGTCCTCCAAAACAAATCTCTCTGCCCTCTCTCCCCTGGCTTTCATGTCTTTTTAATTTATCACAGTTTCAAAATATTTAGTTCTTTGCATTTTCAATGGTTTGTAACTTTCTCCAAGTCATCTTACCTTCTGGAATCTAGTTCTTTTATGTTTCTGACAACTCTGTCTTTGCAAGTAGGCTACGTTTTTTTCCTGAAGGTTTAATTTCCTGGAGTTGCATATGGTGACTGTGGGTAAAAATATACGGAAAGATAATTGTATTTCTTTCTAAGTACTCCCAACTGAATACCCAGGGTTTTTTGTTTGTTTGGGGAGATTTTTTTAAGGTTTCTCAATGATTTTCCTTAATCATCTGCTTCCAGGAGGTGAGTGATTATTAGAACTGGTATGCCAAAAAAGTGTCACTGCTCTGAATGACCTGGGACACAAGTAGAATGCTACTTTCACCAAACAAATATGTTTCTGCAAAAATCTTGAAAATGGAACCACTTTAGAACATTTTTTACTGTATTTTGATCCTACCTATGATTCATTGTTTGAAGTTTGAAACACATTATTTTCTCAAAAAAAAAAAAATCAGATGTCCCTTGCTTCCTGGTTATTTTGTACTGTTTAATGCCTTTGTGAAAATTTATTAGAAATTCATTAATACAGTTAAATCTCTCAATTCCAAAATTTAGTTCATCTCCCCAAATTTCTTTGGCATATCAATAACATAGATTTTATCTTGTGTTTCACATGTGAAAGGTTAATAATTCTTTTGGATGTGTCATAATAATCTGGCCCTTTTTTTTTTTTCCATCTGGAAAGCACATAATAAATTCTTCCAGAGGTTAAAAAGCCCTTGAAACTGAAGCACAAGGGGAACACAGAACACTGAGGCAGTGAAGATCTCAATGGGACATAGAACACTACAGTATGCAAATTCATAAGCCTTTATTCAAGATATTAGCATATTAGTTTGGCATGAGTGTATAAATCAAAGAAAACTGACCCTTAATTTTACCTCTTATCCTTGAATACTATAGAAACAAAACAGGTGCCCTCGCAATTCCCTTTCCCAATTCCCACACACACTTTACAAAGAGATAGAATTTTGTAAAGTTGTTAAATTTAAGAACACTCAGAGCTCAGCTACCTGGGGCTGAGCTCTGTCAGATTTGGGAATTAAGCTCATTAAGTCGCTTATAAAAGCCCTTTTCTCCTCGAGTAGGATGGTGTTGATGAATGATTGTGCCTGAGGAACTGTAAGTGCCTTTGATGGACAGCCTGTTTCAGATGAGTTGAAGTTTTCTCTTTCTTTCCTTACCCTCCTGCCTGATAGAGTGGTATTACAAAGAAAGGGTCCTCTTCTACTGTTTTACTCTATTGTACAAACTTAGAAAGTGGGTTTATTTTTTCTTTTTTTTTGTAGTAGGATCAGATTAAGAATAAGAAACAGCAACGTCAAGATGAGAACAACATATATGAAAGCATGGAAAATATTTTGACAAAAAGACCAAGCTTCCTGTTGTTTATTAGAGGGAGAAATTGTGCTGTAACCACAAGTCAGAAGAAATATAATTCTTCATTCTTGACCCCTGAAGTTAAATATCTATTGGTAATTTTTATAGCATTACTAAATGAACATTCATATACACCTTGTCCTTGAATGCTATTTGTTTGTCAAGGTACTTACTATGTAAGTACCTTGTACAATATTGTACCTTATTGTACCTTGTACAGTATTGTACCTTTGTACAATATATTTATTTGGACAGGAAAATCTGCTTTACTTTCAAAGTCATACCACTCTTTGACTGAAATGAAACTTCCAGTATGTTTTCTGCAATAAAAATACTCTTTACAGAGGAAGTTTCACTTTATGACATTTTATAAAACAAAAATGTAAAAAACCAAAATTATCCTGTTGTTTTCCCAGTGCTGCAAATTCACGATACAAAGAGCTGTTGGTAATGTATCATAACAAACCATGAAACAGAGGCACACAACATGATGCTAATAATGTATTTGAAAAAAAAAAATAAAAGGGAGTAATAAAAGCATCTTTTTTGTATTCCAGTTTAAAATTATACCAATGGATGAAGGCAGATGGGACAGTGAAATATTTGCAGATTCCAACTACCATCTGTCCATAATTTATTATCCATCTGATTGTAGGTTATTATTGTTTTTCTGCCACCATTAAACACTTGTTATTTATCTTGTAACACCACTTCTGCATTTTACATTGAGACCTTCACAGATTTGAGCGCTGTTATCTCTGATGACCTATAATTTGTGTAAGTCCTTTTGGTGTCCTTACTTGTGTTCATCAGGCATCTAAAAGTGAATATTGCTCTCAGCTTAGATTGCTGATTAATTAGTTTCTACCTTCTAGATCCCTGCATTGCAGCCTTGGGTTATGAGTTTAAAGTAATAATTCATTGCTGCATATATTTTGTCAAGTTAAGTTCCGCAAACTTCTGAGAGAGTCCAATTTCCATACTACATTTAATAGTTGGTCCCTTAGAAATTAATCCCTTTCTATTTGTGATTTGTTTTTTCTTCTGCTTAGTGACAAAACTGGGTTTTTTTTCCTGATTTGCTGTGATCTGGCTGCCTCTCCTGCAGTATTCAGTGTAAATTACATGACTCCATCTGCTATTTTTTCTCCCTTGTGTAGTTTTAGCTCTGAAGATTACAATGTAAGCTGGAATGTCACAATTGCAGTAGCAAAACTACACAGAGTTCTAAACAGAGCCTGATAGGAGTGGCAAAGCTTGAGCACAAACCTAGACATTCCCAGTACTTGTGCAGGTGTGAAATTCCCCATTCAGTCCCACATATATGTCCACATATCACACAAAAGTCAGCTTTGGTCCACCGCCATTTTCAGTATCTCAGTAAGGTTTGTTTCCATGTTGCTGAGCCTCTGAAACTAATAACGAATTCAAAGTAACCTGCTACCTCCCCCTTACCAGTAACATGTTCACTAAAGGTCATTCATTCATCCTCTAGCAATTATCCTCTTTGCTTGTCATCAGCCTTTTAATCTTCCATGTCTACAATAAGGATCATAATAAAATATCTGGATTTAAAGTAACAGAGCCTCTGGGAAATATTTTACTCTTTTCAAATTCATTTTCATCCTGATTTGAGGGAGCTAACCAAGCTACTGTCTCCTCTAAGAGAATGGTGTACTCAAGTAAATGAATAAATTTTGGAATATTTCTTTTACATTTCTTGAATGAACACAGAACACCATTACAAAGTGGACATAATGTTTAGTTGCATCACCCCAGGTTTCTACAGTCTCAAAAAATTATTTCATGGAGTTATAAAATTTCATTATGCATAGTTGACTACAATTATTTCAGTAATGATGATATCACAATGGAGAAGACTTCTTTGTAATCTCCAGCCTTACTTTCTTACTTTCAAGTATGATGGGTTTCTTGTTCCATTTTATAAACTAAGAGTTCTGACTCTCAGCATAGAACCTTTCCCTCAACCTTCTCACTCTTTCTCTCCAGTTCTCATTTCCATACATCTCTGCCAGTCCTGACCTTCCCGTCCTCCTCTCCAACAAGGACAACTGCCTCATTCTGCAACAAATTCAAACACTTAACAAGGAAAATTTCTGACCTCAATGTGCAGCATGTCAATGTGATAAAATTTTTGGAACACTTAACAGAAAAAGAATATAATTGTGCTTGTAGACTATGAATCTTCAGATTTGACTTCTTTTCCTACAGTTTGCAAAAGTTTTATTCTTTCCCCCAGAATTTTGTCTCTTAATTTCATGGAAATTGATCTAGCTTTAGTCAGGACCTAAATCAATCTACAAAATATAAAGAAGAAATGTTCAAAAGATGTTCATGCATTAACTATCAAAGCACTGGCCTCAGCAGGCACTGGCTAGCATCCCAACCTCTGCTTATTATTTTAAGTAGGAAATTGGTTCTAAATCATTCATAAACTCTTGGAGATAGTAGACATAATGAGAGTTTTCAAACCATGACACAGACTAATTCTTTAGTCAAAAGTGTGTTCCCTGTCTGCTGTTAAAGTTGGGACATGTGGTAGTCAGGTTTACAAAAGCCATTAAGACTGGAAAAGGTAAGAGCAGTGTAGCTGCGATCAAAATGTTACATCATTTGGTTGTGGATCTCCATGGTTCTGGGTCCTGCTCCCAAAATTAGCATTATTTTAATCCAATATAACATTCACACACCTAGGAACAACTTCTAGTGACATAGACTTCAAAGCTTTTGGAATTATGATTCTTTTACAACATATTGCTTGAATAAGTGTAGCATTTCTATCCTTTTACAGTGTGTAGAAAGCACAGCAAGATCCACTGATGTCATTGCAGTAATATGATGTGTGATAATATGTAAGTGATAGTATGATGTCAGCTGAAGTGAGAATCATTTATGGAGTACTGACTTTAAGAATGCAATATCCTGAAAATTTTTCACTGTTGGTCATAGAATTACGGAATCACAGAAATGGTTTGGGTTGCAAGTGACTTTAATGGTCAGCTAGTTCCAAATGCCCTGCTATGGGCAGGGAGATCTGCACTAGATCAGGTTTCTCAGAGCTCTGTCCAACCCGGCCTTGAACAGTTCTGGGGACAGGGCACCTACAGCTTCTCTGGGCAACTTGTTTCAGTGCCTCACCACCCTCACAGTACAGAATTTCTTCCTAATATCTCATCTAAACCTACTCTTTTTCAGTTTGAAGCCATTCCCCCTTATCACCACATGCTTCCTAAAAAAATCTGTCCTAATCTTTTTATAAGGTCTCTCCAAGTATTGAAAGGATGAATTAAGCTCTCCTTAGAGCATTCTGTTCAGGCTGAACAACTCCAATTCTCTTAATCTTTCTTCATGGAGAAGGTACTCCAGTCCAGTCCTCTGACCATTTTCATGGCCTTCCTCTGAAAGCACTCCAAGAGATCTACGTCTTATACTCAGAACCCCAGAGCTGGATGCAATATTTGAGGTTGGGGGTGTCATGAGAGTGGAGTAAAGAGACAGAATCACTCACCTTGACCTGCTGGCCACACTTCCTGTGATGCAGCCCAGAATACACTTGGCATTCTGGCCTGTAAACACACATTCATAGAATCATATCCAGTTTTGCATTCACTAGCATCTCCCAAATTCTTCTTCACAGGACTGATCTCAATCTATTCAGCCCCCAGTCTATATTGATAAGGTAGATTGCCCTGACCCACATTCAGGACCTAGCACTTGGCCTTGTTGAACAACATGTCTTCTAAGGGACTCATCTCTGCTGAGTTGAAGTCACTAGTAATATTAATAGTGGACAGTGGTGCCAGGAACTGATACACAAAGGTAAGGAATAAGGCTATAGAGAGATTCGAGGTGGGAAGTCTCTTACAATATGATAAAAAAACTATTCAAAGCAACCCAGTGAGATACTCTTTTATGTGAAATTTTTTATTTGATCTCTTTTTATTCCTTGTATTTTAATTTCTTCTTCCTCACTCTAACCAATTTTTTATAATCTGTATTTCTATTAAAATTCTGAGGTGGTTTTATAACATCCATCCCTGAGGATGTTCAAGAATATCTACTGCTGGGGGTTTTCAAGGATCAATCAGAAATGCCTTTGAATAACCTGATCTCTGTAGACCTGCTCTGAGTGGCGAGTTGCACAAGATGGTCTCTGAGGGACCCTTTGAATCTAAATTGCTGTATGATTATATAAATTCAAACTCTTTTGGCATGCCAGACTTTATATCAGACTGAACTGTAGTACAGGTACTGTAGCTCCATATCCCCTGCTTTGAAGCATATAGACATGTAACTCCATCTCGGTTGCCATGTAGCAGCTGCCGTACTAAATCCTAATGATATTCAAGATTGCAAGGTAAATGCCCTATTTTAAGAAGTACAGTTACTGAGAAAATCCAAATATCATTTCGTCTGATGATATAAATTAAAACTGGGTTGATTTAGCTATGCATTATGCTGTTATCTAATTTAACTCCTTTTCTGCCATGCAATTTTTGGGCTACATTGTACAACCTTCACTCAGGTTGATTCAACATTAATTCAGAGGCATAGTTCCACTTTACTCATCCATGAAACTTCTTTGTTTTGAAAGGACCTACTCAACTAGTAAAGAATTTGACAGCAAAAGGGTTACACCTTCCAGTCCTTGGACAAAGCTGTTTCAGTTTAGATTTTTCTATATTGAAAAAAAAATATACACTTTTTGTGACACTTTAACTGATGGTATTTATTAGTGTGCTTTGACTTTATGCTGCTCTGTGCAGTTGGGGAATACTTTATATTAATAACAATTATAGTAATACAGAATGGTGTAGTGTGCTTGGGGATCCATATTGTGCATTCTCTGGAAAACAAATTGTGGTCAGGATGGAATCTCCCCTCAGAAAGCACTTGAGCAAATGGTAAAAAATGCTGCATTCTGGAAGCAAATTCAAAGCAGGTGGATGGGGCAGCAGGAGGCCATATTGAGGAGAAATGGGCAGCTTCAGTCTCTGATGGCATATTCATCAACTCCACCTGTTTATGTAAATGACAAACAGCCAGATATTAATAACTGAATGGAAAGACTGACTTCCAGTTGAAACAGAGAAGCTATTTTGAAGTTGGATATAAAATTTCCAATTGTTACTGGTAAATATCTCTCATATACCTACAAAACATTTATTTTGAAGAAGAACAAGTGTGACTGAATTATCAAGGTAAATACCTAGCTATGGAAACAGTGCTCTGCTGAAGCCTAGTTAAAGATCCTGTGGATTTTTACTCTTGGCCACATCTCTCCCTTCTGTTTGCCAGAGGAAACCTGTGCTGAAAGTTAGTAGGGGTGATGATATTTAACTTGTTACCATCAGTGAGCTGATTGCCTTTCAAGCCTTTCCTAATCCACACATTCACTGCATGACTTGCATTCTGCCTGGCACGAACTTTTAGAGCAGCTGAAGCACTGGTTTCCTGAGTGCAGGTACCTCAGATTAGATTTAACTACGCTCTGTTTACAGTTGGAGTTATGTTTTAGCATTAGTCAGTTAAACCAGAAGATATGGATTAGTACTGTGTATATGTGTCAATTTATCCACGAAGTACAGTCATCTTGTTTGTCGGCTGGTAGATGGTGTATTCCATTACTCACCAGAGACATTTGCTTTGCCAGTTAATTGGCCAATCATTTTGTATTATTTTTTAAGTAACAAAGTTCTTTCAACTTTAGTTAATCCAAGTTGTTTGTTAGAGATTTTGCTGAGATTTTTCTAGTAACAAATCCTAGAGTTTTCTTGGAGATCTATCCTAGACTAATTAAGAAGAGTGTTTTATGATTAATTTCATCAAGTTCTGAGACACAAACAGCTCTGCAGCCAAGCAATCTTCTGGGGGAAAGTTAGGCCAAATTCCAGTTACCCAGATGAAAGAATGACTTGCTTTCTAGTAACTTAGTCTGGCTGAGGAATAAGATGGGTTTAATTCTCTCAGAGCCTGGAATCCAGTGTTTCTGTTGCCTTGAGGCATGCTATTAATCATCCTAAAAAATAAATATATATATCTATAGGTAATCTTAAAAAACCTCAAATGAAACCACAAATTTGCCTTTTCAGATTGATCTTCTAGCCAAGACTGAGAGACATCAGAGTACAGTAAGTCATTAAATGACAACCCTGAAGTCACTTCTAAACCCATCCATGGATCACTGCCTTACCCGACTCATCCCAAGTGAATTGTACCGCCTAGCCCCTTACCCCATAAATTAATTACATGAATGAGGAAGTAAGATTAGTCTGCACAATAGGGCAGGTTCCTAGGTATTCGAGAAGGAATTTAAACATGCACCATCAGAAGTGGAATTAATCTAGAAGAGGTAAAACACATTTATTCTGCCCCCCCACACAGGCAGATGCATTGGATATTCTCTAAAATAAGAAAGTATCAGTGTTTTCTTAAATGCCACAAAAGTTCTGGGGGAGCCCTTGAATTGAGCATATTTATTTGTCATTTAAAGAAACCATATTAATTATCAGATAAAAGTAGTTACTGAGCACTGGGGGTGAGATTCCTTTTGATATAAATTTCTCTACCTTCTCTCTTGTTAGGGCCAGTTTTATGACCCTTTCACAGAAATTGTATGTATGTATGTGAGTAGGAATTTTGTCTCCACTTCATGACTAAGATCAAGCCTTAAATGTCTCCTCCTGAAGAACAGGATCTAAAATTACATGATTTCTTTATGTCAGTCAGGAAATTAGTTATGGTATCATAGTGTGCTGCCATCAATCATTATTTAAATGAAGTCAGGTCTTGTTTTGTTTGGTTTGGGGTTTTTTGTTTGTTTGTTGGTTGGTTTTGTTGTTTTGGGTTTTTTTTACCCCTGGAGCCTACTCTGTTGCTCAGAACAATATTAAATATCACATTAACATAGTACCTTTTCTCAGTGAGCATGCCAAAGTGATGTGCACACCTTGCATAGAGAATATTTAATGGCATGAACATAGCCACTTTTTGAAAGTGGGAAAAGTTTTAAGAGGCATGCCACTTTCTTAATAATGTTTAACATGTGAAGCTAAGAAGAATACCCTATTCAATGGGAAGTATTGGAAAATTTACAGCATTCAACTCTGTTACAAGATAATAGTGTTCTTGGGTTTATGAAAAATGATGAAATTTCTGGTTAACCGAAATGATCAGACTTGTTTCAATTTGCTTTCAAAAATAAAATATCTTTTAGAAAATATTGCCCCAGGCAGTGTGTTTTGGATTTCTAATATGGGAAGAAAAAGTGCCAGATCTGATAAATTACAAGGTGACTGTTCCATTTTATGCTTGATGGTCTTCAGTCTGAAGCAGAAACAATGTCTCTGTTTCTACTTGGACACGCATTATGGTCTCAACACATTCATGTTTTCCTCAGTGTTTCTGAAAGGCTTTTCTAAAAATTCACTTTCTGACAAGAAATAAAGAAATAGAAAATTTACTCTGCATCTCTTCAGCTCTGCAAACCATTTTTCTAATGTCATATAGCTGCCCTTTCACAATAAGTGAGAAAAAAATGGTAAATGCAGAGCAAAGTATGCAAATCTGTAGGGGGTGCCTTTTATGGACATATTTAGTGCATGTTACTGATTCTTTCTAGGAGAGTTCTTAACACCTTCTACAGGGCTTCACTCCACAGCAACTAGATCATCATTTGCCAGAACCTCACTCTGCTTTGCTTGGGACTAACCACAGAATGGGTAAGGCTGGAAAGGACTGCACATGGAATCATCTGGTCCAACTTCCTTGCTCAAGGACAGGATTGCATCCAGAGAGTTCTTGAAAATCTCCAGTGACGGAAATTCCACAACCTCTCTAGGCAATCTGTTCCAGCGCATAGGTATCCACACTGTAAAGAAGTTCTTCATATACACATGGAACTTCCTGCGTAGCAGTTTCTGCCCATTGTTTTTCATCGTATTTATTGGCACCACCATGCAGAGCCTGGTTCATCCTCTTGACTCCCTCCCTTCATATATTTATAGATGAGGTTCCCTCTCAGGTATCACTTCTTGAGACTGAACAGGCCCAACTCTCTCAGCCTTTCCTCATAACAGAGATGCCCCCCTCCCTTAATAATCTTTGTTGCCCTCCACTGGACCCACTCCAGAAGCTCCATATCTCTCTTGTATTGAAGAGCCCAGAACTGACACATCACTCCAGATGTCATCTCAATAGGGCTGCGTAGAGGGGGATAATCACCTCCTGCATCCATCGGTATCAAGGCTGAGTTCTCCCCATGCAAATAAATTCTTTGCCAGTACTAAAAATTACCTGAGAAGTTTAAACCTTCTGGCCTTTTATAAGAGTCAGACAGATGTAAGAATACCTCTGTTAGCCATGCAAACCAGGCACACTTACTAGGACAAATGTGACCTGTGTAACTTTGCCTATGGTAAAGAAAGGAATTCTAGGGTTTGTTCGTTTTGATCTGGGATTTGAAAACTTTGTACTTTTAAAGATATGCTTTAAAAAGCAATCTGAGTGATTGTCAGGCCATCACTTGTTAGAAGTCAGATTTTCATATGGAAATATTTGTAAACATACAGACTAATCTACTACTTACTTTTTTTATTTAGAGAATGTTATTTAGAGTGTTAATCTCCAGCTATATTTTGTCACATCTCCTTCTTAGGTGGCAGTGAAATACTTCAGTTTTACAAAATTTTGTTTCTTTCCAGTTTCAAAGGTAACTGAAGATTTTTTTCTTTAGTTTTGTGTTTTGCTTTTAGGAAACAGGTTTTTGGTTGATATTCTTTATACAAAATCATCCTCTCTCCCTATTTATGACTTTCTTAGGGATTTTCCTCTGGTGGTGGCTCATTCTTTTACTAGATCTCTTGGAAACATTCACCTAATTAGATTTGCACTTGTCAGTCTCACTTTGAACAGAGATATGTGAAGCATTTAGCATTTGACTTTTTTTTCAATAGCTATAAAATCTTTGTTTTATATTTTTATTGCTGTAAGTTCTGAGTCAGCTTTAAATTAAAATGCTTTAAAATTGGAAGGAGATGGAAAATGGAGAAAATATCACCCTTTCCCATTTAATTTAATTTCTTATCATATGTAGCAAACTGGGTGTATAATCCAAGTCCAACATTTCGGCAAGCAGCATAATGAGACTTTCTGTCTAAATGGAGTCATAATATTTTGTTCCTTTTTTTTCTTTTTCTGGCTCAGGAAAACTGATAATAACTAGTCTGGAAAAGTGAAAAATAGTATTTTCATTGAATGAGCTTTTTAAAATCTTTTTGCTATTGTGAGTGACTACACTTTTCATGGATAGCTCTTTTCATAATATATAAGTTATGAAAATAATTTATATGCTTTGTTATTAAAAAGGAGATATTTCTATTGGTTTCACAGAAAGTAGAGAGAAAAGCTTTATGATTTACAAAACCTCATTTTTCAAAGCTTCAACTTGGATAAGCAAATGATTGTGCCAAAGCCTATTCTTTAATATTCTTCCTGGCTGTAAATCTCAGAAACTTTTGATGTAGATTAGTCGAGCAACAAGATAAAGATTTTATGAAAATCACTAATATTATCTATAGAGAAAATTACAAACTTTTTCCTTTTTTTTCTCTTTGAGCACACACACACAAAAGGGAAATTTACCATTACAATTGGTGTTCTTAGGCTGGCAATGAGTAAGTTGAAATAGATGAAAAATGACAAAAAGGTACCCTCCATTGATGTATTGAAGGATTCAGAGAGGGAGAGCAGGTGGTTTAGCTTTGGGACTCTTCTAGAGCCCAAGGTGCCATCACATGCCCAGTATGTGACACCCACATTCAGACCTTCCAAAATAAATTCAGCCTTCATCCAAGTATGCTTATACTTCCCATCTGACCTTGCAGCAGGCTACATCCAAGCCACCACAGGAAAGTCATCAAGGCATCTCCAAGAGGGAATTAGAAGTTACTTATTGCTTTCCAAGGCAAAAGGTGACAAGGTTATGACAAAGGTTCATTAAAGACTTTGTGGAAACAGGAGCTGTAAGCAGTCAAATAACAAAGCAGGTACACCCATGGAGAAGTGATATGCACATTTGGCTAACCTGGCCTTGAGCACTCCCTTTGAACTGTGTGCATAGCACAACAAACAGGGAATGACTGATAAAAATTATCTTTACAGAAACTTATAATAGGACATCTGCCCTCATAAAGTTCAGGATTAGGCAGAAAAACAGAGTTGCACAAGAATGACAAAGACAAAACTGAATGTTTCTACAGATGGACAGAATATACATAATTATAGAGAAAACAGAAAGAGTAAGAAAGAATCATAAGCAAAAGGTACATACAGACTAAATATTACCACAATCTAAATATTTGGCAATTTGTCCCTGGCCCTTGCCATCCCTATTAGAGAATTCATTTGCCACTTCTCTTCTAAGAACTTTCGCTGAGGCAACTGATGCATGTCACAGAAGACAAAATGATGCCAGGCTGCATTGTTCATGCATCTGGCCATCAAAGAATCAGTACAGTACAGCCATAATCATAGATGCTTCTGGAATGGACTTTACAGGTTATTTAATATATCAGACTGTTAGGGGGTGTTTCTCAAAAAAACCCTCAAAATTTAAATAAATAAATTATATATATGTAAAAAATAGGAACTATTACTTTTCTGGTGGATAATGAAAGTGTTTAGGGAAAAAAACCCAAACACGTCCCTAAACGTGCAGTTCTCTAGAAATCCCCTACTTTCAGGGCCTAAAAAATATTTTTCATTTCATAGAATTTGGGTCTGCCGATACTTGTTTGAAAGATGATGTGGGAGAAAAAGCAGACATTGTGCCATGAATAACAGATTGTATGATTTTTTTCCAGCTCTCATCTACCACTGACAATGTGTTGGTGTTTTTTGATTGTCATATCAGTGACAATGATCTTAACAGAAGAATAGGTATTATTCATTTTTAATTGAGTTTTTATTGATCTTTTGGGTTTTGGTCTATCTGTTTTTCTGCTGAACCCATTGGTTGGTCCTAGGGTACCTACTTATAGCAGAACATATTTTTATTTTGGAAAAAGGGAGAAAAAGCTATTTCTTAACCCTGGTTGTGTTTATTCCTTGGGAATAATCTGAGATATAAATGTGGCAACCTGTGGCAATCTGCTAAGAAGGTGAGACTCCAGTGGATATGGAATCAAAACAAGAAAGAAAATGGATGAAAAATTGAGACCTTACAATGCTATAAGATATTTAAATAAAACATACAATATGTGTTTAAGGTATCTTAATGAGGTTTAATAAATATATAAGGTCTGGTTCTTGCTGTAGCATTAACATTCCCATTCAATTTGCTTCTAACATACAGAAAGGGTGCAAAAACTATATTTATTGTATGCAAAAGAGGTTTACTACTAGGCCTCTCATAAAAGTGCTGTTCCCACTCACAGCCATTGACATTAGAGATAAACAGTAAGGCTCAGATAGAATAGGATGAGACTAATCCAAAGTCATTAAATAATTTTAACACTGCAACTCCCCGAAGTTCAGCTAATGCAAAAATAGTTTACAATTTCTCCTCGTTCAGTATACAGACCTTTTAGCTATTATGAAGGTGTGATCTGAAACTACTGAATTTAGACTTTTTCTTTCGGACTTGTTATGTGTGTTAGCCCTAAAATAAGGTATTAAAAACTCAAGTGTGTTCTTTTGGGCTCAGCCATTGGGTGGAATCCATCAACTGCTTTCTTGCTGCCAAGTTGGAAGTAGGATCTAAGGCAAGATTGCCAATCACTTTTAACTTTTTTTCCTGGAGCAGATATGGAACAGAATATTAACCAAATTTTTTCCAAAGGATTCCTGACTGTATTAAGGGCACTGATGGGATTCACCTTGAATCTATACTTCCACTCCATCCTTTTCTAAATGTACAAAACTGATTGTTTCAAAAGAAGGGTTTAGATTCAAAACATTAATTGATTACTACATTATAGAAAGCTTGGATTTGCCTAAGGATTTTTCCAGCAGTTACTAACTTGACTTCGTTTCATATTTGTCTTTTCTTTGGTAACTCAGCTCTTTTTGAAAAAAAACCCAAAAAATCCTACAAAGAAAAATTGCCTTGTACGACCCAGTCACATGCATAATCCTTGCTCAGGAGCAGTAGGTGAGGCTCAAAGTGGGAGCAGAAAGTAAGCAAATCAGGAGAAAGACTTGCATCTTCTAACTACATGGAGATAGTATATATAATTTCCTTCTAAACAGCTGGGACACTATAATAGTTTGTTCTTTTCAAAGGGAGATAACTCTACACATTTTAAGGGGAGCTGGAGCATTCAGAATTCAAAAGGTATTTGGGAATCATATTTGCCCTTTGTTACTGCTTTCTAGTTAGCTTGCTCTCTTCCTTCTGCTATGAAAAAATAGTTAAGAGATGAAAATGTACTTTTCACAGTGCTTTGGCCACTTCTTTCTGTCTGCTCTTGTGCTGCAGGCAGGGGTAGATTTTTCTTGTGAATAACGGTCTTAGCCCCCATTATAAGTTTATATCCTTTGCCTCTGAGTTTTAATTCACTCTTGTAAAAGCATTAGAGCTGCTGCTGCCTGCAGGCATATTTAGCTTCATTTTCACCAGTGTACTAACTCTTCAATCCCCGTAGTCTTTCCATTTCTCATTACTCTGTTTCTCTTCTACAGCTGGTCTCAAAACTGCTGGGTTATGCATAATGATATGAGATATTTCCTCCTGGAAAACTAGGTCACTGGAATGTAAAATGAGTCTCTTCTACACTTATGAAAACTGTACATGTTGAAGAAGTACAGCACAGTTACTTTACAACATTTGGTTACAGTACACAGGGTGAAAGCCTGCATTTTTATTAGTCCTACCCTGCCTGTATTCCAGTCACACTCCCTTTTCCCTAACTCTTATCTGTGTGTAGCAGGCTGTGCACAACTGTAAAGCAGCTTTTTGGCAGTAACCACAACCTTAGTTGTAATATTTGCTTCATGGGCAATGCAGCAAGTAAGGAAACCCTGGTCAGCCCAAGTACTATTGAGGAAAAACTTTAAGACAAAAGGGATCTCTGAAGGCCTTATCTGTCTAAATGTTAACAAATATTGATATATATTTATATAGATAGATATAGATATAGATTAGATATAGAATATATAAATATATAGATATAGATGATATAGATATAGATATAGATGATATAGATATAGATATAGATATAGATATAGATATAGATATAGATATAGATATAGATATAGATATAGATATAGATATAGATATAGATATAGATATAGATAGATATAGATATAAATATAGATATAGATAGATATATTAGATATAGATAGGTAGGTATAGTGAGAAGTTCCTGGAACTCAGAATTTATCAAACTTGTTTCAGACTGTCACCATGTTAGCAGAATGACCCTAAGACTAAACAACAATATTATTCAAAGTAAATATTTGTGTCTTTTTGATTAAAATTCATACTGTAAACTCATCACGTGCTGGCTTCATCTAGTGATCCAGGACAGCAGTCAATATATATTCTACTTAAGAGTTAGTAGTGAAGTAAGAAACACTGACACTGCAGATTTCAGTCTGGCTCAGTACAGGAAAACCTTTAAGCATAAATAGTCTCAGAAACATTTCTTTCTTGCATTTAAAGATGGTTTGAGCTTGTAAACTATATGCTGTCTAAAAGCTGGTTGTGAATGATGAAAAAAGAAAGCTAATAACTTAAGACTTCTAAAATACCTACTATTCTGAAAACGCGAGTCACACTGGTGTATATTTGAAATGTTTTTCTCTCTTTCTTGTAATTTTTAGAATAGATGATCTTTTAATCAATAGCAAGACTTTTCAATGACAGAATTATATCTGCTCTAAATTCCCATCTGAATATTGCATGGATCAGAACTACTTCTTCACCTACCAACATAAATACTAGCACGTAACTCTCTCTGTGCATATTGAAGGGGCTTTTCCTGTAAAGCTTATTAAATCATGTAACTTAAAAAGCAAAATAACTGCTCCAACAGCTCTGCTCTCCGATAAAAGACAGCAAAATCTACCTTTCTTTCACATTCTTCAGCTTTCAAGAGAAATCTATTAAGAGTTAGTAATATGGTATTTCTTACATGATAGATAGTTGTATGGTCAGTTGTTTCTGTCAGTGGCTGTTTTACAGTAGGAGAAATGACAAGGAACTCCATAATATTCAGTTCTGAAATAACTTAGCATAATGAAGTATTTTCTACTAATTTCATAAAGCTGTGCTTTATTTACGGCTTGTAAAAAGAAAGACAAATTATTCATGAATTTCAAAAGAACCAGTGGAAATAGGATATTCACCAAAGAACCTTATATTTTCTTTTAATTTGGTGAAGCATACAATACCTTTTAACAGCTACATTGATAGGTCTTGCTCATGGGTTTGTTTCTACATTATCATAATCATCATTTATAATTCTGTCTACTCTATGGTTGAATGCTCAGCCAAAACATGTTTTATCTTTCCTTAATTGTTAGTGAAGGCTTTTTCTTTTGTTTTGTTTCTTTATAAAATTTGTTTAGCATAATTTTTCCTTTTGATTACTAACAAATCATTTACTTGCCTGTTTCTCCACTGATGGCAGACCTCTACAGAACCTAAATGCTTAGGTAATTTTACTACCAGTTCCTTCTGTTCCACCTAGGGATTGTCTTATCTTCAGCATTTGACTAATAGAAAAGGAGCTGCCTCTTAAAGAAAGGTTTTATGAAAATATACATTGTTGTTTAATAATTGTTTGTAACCTCAAAGCTTTGGCTACTATAAGTTTAATAAAAGAAAATGGGGAAAAATGACAGATAAAGGAAAATTTAATCTATGTTTACAGCTCAGTATGCAGTCATCTGCACTCCCAATGCCTTTGATTTATCTACTCCAACTTTGCAAGAAATTAGCAATAATGTTACTCGAAGAATTGTGGGATTGATTTGTGTCATCTCAAATTTCCACTACAGGTTGGATGAACAGGAACGGTGCTCTAATTAATGCCTGTTACTCTGAAGAAATGGCCTACATAGCAGGAGTCATCAACTGAAGTGCCATGCTGTTCTTCCTAAAACTGTTGCACAGGAAGAACAGAAAAATTTAATATTATTTTTAAAGTTTTAGTGAAATTGCAAGGGTTTGAGCTAATTTTCAAGTGAATAATAAGTGTATCTCCTTCCCGCTGAAACAGGATGAGAGAACTGATAGGCACTTGTGGGTAAGATGTCACCTTTTCAGACAAAGTAACCCACCTAGTTGGTCAGGGAAGCCAGTTGGTGTAATCATTTTGGATTTCAGTAAAGCTTTTAATACTGTCTCTCATGTGGGAGAAGGGTTGTATTGTGCAACATGGGAGATCTCGACTTATGTTACCACTCTCATCAGCATAAATTGAAATGTGCAAAATTGCATCTGAATCAGCACCCTAAGTCATGAATGTCTGCAGCCTGTGCTCCAAGCACAAGGGTATAAGGGTACATATATGTTTTATTAAGTGGAAAATCTCACAGGGAAATCTCTACATGGAGGTAGTTTTCACTTAAACACTTTTTAAACTTGCTTTTATTCCAGTCGGTAATTAAACAAATGCCAAAGTCTTAAATGTTACTACAAGATAGAACTGGCAGTTTCTGCAAAGATCTGATCTGGCATGTTCTGTTAAAATTATTTGCAGAGGATGGATAGGTTTGGCAGATAATAATCATGGAATTGCTATGGAACCAATACCTTTATCTGCAGACATTTCCGAGCTGGTTCTCTCAATAAGTCACATTAAGTTTAGCCCCGTAACTGCATACCAGCCACCTGAGAAGTGACAGTCTAGGACTTATAAAGCAGATCATATTCATAATATCCATATATTTATTATGGAGAATGTAGTTTAACTAAGAAAATAATAGTTATACTTTCCAACTAAGCATAGTGATAAAACTATGTTTAGCTTTGTATTTGGCAACTACTCAGTTCATGGATAGATAGAGTGACATGCGAGAAAATGTTACAGCTTCTAACTGCATTCAGCTGGATGTGAGGACGGATAGTCAGGTGGAAAAAGTATTATAGTTATAATCCATTCAACCATATTATTTAATTTGTTGGTCTTAATGTCCTAATTGGATCTTATAAATAAGGTAAATAGGATATAATATAGAAACAGGATAAACCTGTCCATTATATATATAAGAATGGGATAAATATTAAATAAATAAATGAGATAAATAGTATTCATGTTCAGGGCAAATGCATCCTAAACATTTGTTTGGTAACCAGACTTCTGTACAGAGGGTGCACCATCTGGCAAAGTAGGAGATAAAGCCTCTTGAATGGACTAGAATCCTGAAAGTAATAAGGACTCATACTTCAAAAGTGGTGGAAACACACTTCTGGAAGTCCTAAAGGGAACTGTGAAGCTATTTGTCACCTGACTGATGAGAAAGTTGTTCAGAAAGGATATATGGGAGACAGAGATGTGCTGATTTATAAATCTCTTCTATTTTTATTTTATCTCCTTGGATTTTCTGTTCTTTTACAAAGTTAGATGTGTTAGTTTATGTTCTGATGAAATCTAATCTAATTTAAAGACTCTGCCTGAAGTTCTGTTCCATCATAAGTACTTCTGTCTTTTGCTTGTATGCTGGAGCACAGATTCACATTCCAATTTTGTAAATGAGTCTGTCCTTTTTTTTGTGGATTAATACCACTGTATTTAAGGAACAGGAAAGAAGAAAACATTGTTATCCTACCTTCTAATCATTCATTATGTTCACACATTAGGCAGTTACTAAAATCACTATATAATAAGTATCATAATTTACACCACCATTATATTTCTGAAGTAGTTCGTCATTGTTCTGTAAAATTGTTTTAACCACTCTTTGGTGACTAACTTGAGCTACCTGAGAGCTGCTTGAGCTAACTTGAGCAAATGGGAACAATTATTGTTCTAGAAGCAGCCATTCATGGTTGCACATTTAAAAATCCTACTGAAACCTAACCATCTGATATCACCACAAATTTTTCCTTGGTTAGCTTTCTCTTTTTTTTTTAACCTTTTGTTGCTGTTGTTGTTGTTGTTTTGTTTTTGTATGCTTGTTTTGTAAGACACAACAACTTTTCTACTAAATAGTTCATTTAACAGTTCATTTTTAAAAGGTTTAATTATGGCAGTGGAGCAGAACAGAGTAAGAGATAGAAGTTATACTGTAGAAAAATAATACCATGAAAATTCTGGCAAAGGTCTCATATCACAGTACCTTTCAGTATTTGCTTAGAAATGAATTAGAGGAGTTTTGAGTGACTTGCAATTCAAAAGTTCAGTAGCTAAAGAATGAATATCAATTATCCATCTTCAGTGCTACTTTTCAAATTTTGATACTGAAATATTATGACTAGACACTAAGTTATAATGCAGTGGAATGAGTTATCTACCTCTAGAGAGACAGCTTCACAGTCAGCGGAAACCTGATATTGTTTTGACAAACAATAGAAAAGTCCAGCACACTTGCTCTTAATGAGCTGAAATTTTCCACTCATTATATATATATCCACATATTATGGATATATACAATTCAATGGACAGACATCATATTCATAGAATACTGCAAGGTTGATCTCAACAAAAAACCTTCTATTTTTAAAGGACTGGTAAAAGAATAATAATATGTATTTTCTATTCTAAATATACAGGCAAAAGTTATCTTTCTGCTCTGTGAGACATCTCATTTCCTTTAGTTAGTGTCAGCTGAGGAATCAACTGAGCCTTGACATTTTTCACTGGAGTTTGACAAATAAAAGATAGTGGCAATAAATAACAAGCCTTCAGAACTAAGACTACTATGCAGTAGCAATATGGCGCTTTGTATTAAACCTCAAAAAACCAAAACTCTACTAGATTTTAGTGAAGAATTCTGTTATTTTACTAGTGGTTGTTAGAACAATTGACCAATTCATACACGCAGCACTTATCCCTGAAAATGACCTATGCATATGGATACAGCGATCACTGTGGGTAGACAATAAATTTGATATTGCCTTGTACAGAAATAAGTTCCCTATGTCTCTTGCCTAAATAGTCTGTTTTTCTTATAGTTGAGATCCTGTAAATTAATCTATTTTTTTTCCTATTAAAGAGACTCCCTTTAGTAAACTAATACTTTTAAGCAAGTGTTTATTTCAGACTCATCTCTTCAATTTATTTCTCCCATTCAGCTCAATTCCCCAACCCAGCCAACATAAGATGGACTTTATAATTCATCTAGTTTACATGGTGCTTAGAAACAAAAGTAACTGAATATAAACAAATTCTTGGTATCTAAAAAAGTGAAATCTTTGTAACTTTTTTCCAATTATTACTTATGCATTCCCTCTAGATTCTTATTTCTTGTTGTAAGGTTAATAAGCTCAACATTCCAATAGGACCTATGTAAGGAAATACTTAACTCTTTCAGAGACAGTATGAACTGAACACACAGCTGAACTCGTGTGAAAGCAACAAACTTACTCTTTATCAATCAGCCATTTTTTTTTATACTTCACTTATTGTTTAAGTATTTTGTTCATTATAGCTTTAACTAGTGCTAAAGTTCACATGTATATTCTATCAAACTTTGTCATGTATGGAGTTCAAAAGTTTGATAAACAGGATTTTACTGTGATAGTGTTAGGCTAACAAAGAGACTGCTCTGTAGCAGCTGAAAGTGTTTGCAGATGGATGAGAATTTTGGGGAACATTTTCAGCTTCAATGAAAATATTTTTGAAATTTTTCAATTACTTCCTTTAGGTTTAAAAAAAAAAATCCAAAATTCCTTGAGATTTGTCTCTCAAAAGCAAAAAAGTTGCTGCAAAAATTCCCAGTTCTAGATCAGTCCAAGGCTAAAACAGAATTAATACCCCTACACAGTTGCCCAGTATGAATTGCTCTTCCTTAAATTACGGTGAAAGCAAATTCACTTACTCCTCTTGGCTGGCACTGATAGCACACTATCAATGTTTCTTATGTGTGTCACTGAGGAAAGATCTAGGATCATATGCTTCTTCTAAGTGTGTTAATAATTTCTCTTAGCTCAGTTGTTTATGTAAACCTTGAGGCGTGTCAGGACTAAATATGAAGAAGCTCCTATATGCCTGGATCTGCCTGATAAAAACTTCTATGGTCACTGACTAGATCATTCAACCACAAAAAGGAAATTACTATTGCTATATATTGCTAGTACTAGTAGTGTGATTAGTAGAGGCAGATTGAAGAAGCTGGGGTAAGAAAAGTTGTAAAAATGTTGTTCTTTAACTTATGTACATTTAAATCAACTCCTCTTTCAACATTAACATTCAGAGTTAACATTTGTATACACTTGCCAATAACTAGGATGAACCTTTATTGTTGAGTTGATACATAGAAAGCCCAAATTTTTATGGTCTGTCCTGTCTTCCTTCACTTTTATCACATATGCCTGAAAAACAGGAAAAACATACGTACCTTTCTTTTCTCTTCCTCTTCTAATGGACCTTGCTTAGTTTAGCAGTCTAAGTGAACTAGTTTCACTTGCAACACACATACTGTTGATCCTCCTGTCGAAGAGTTCACATTTTTTGACCCATTCAAGGGAGGCAACATGAGCACATTAAGACACAGCACTTGCTGCAGAAATGAAGCTGTTCCACTTGCAGTAGAACGATGCATCCAGCTGTTTGTTTATTGCAGCCCTGTGTCGGAGCAATGAGGTTGACAAGAAATGGAAACAGCAGGCAGTGATAAGAATTGTATTTTTGAAAGACAGTGGTTGTTGAGTAGGAAGAGAGAAGAAATTAGTCATTAGTTTTCCCACCTGCTCCTGTGCTAAATATTGGCATTAATTATCTAGTTCCAAAATGCCAAGCAGCTGAGCACAGGAGGTTCAGTCTAAGTGGTTTAAAGTGCTACCTGGAGGTTTATGATGTTTTTCCTTTAGTAAGACAGGAGCTGTTAATAGGAACACTCTAGAGCATGCTTAATGCTGTGTATGTCTCTCAATCCCATCTCTTTACTAAGAGAGGAATTTCCAGCTGCATGACTTTTTGAGATGGTTGATTTGTTTTTCACTGAATCAGCTACCAGATTCAAGATACTTAAGCACCTGACTTCTTTTTTATTAAATTTTATATGAAGAGTATTAAAAATAAACTTCTATTTTTGAACAAAAGAGAAATTAAGAATTTCCCCTTATAATTCCAAATACTTTCAGTTAGTCTTACCATGGCAAGTTTGTTGTGTTTGCTTTTTTTTTTTTTTTTCCCTCTGTAATTACCTTTTTGTTTTGTTTTGTTTTCCCTATCAGTAATCAGGAGCTGAATATTTGGAATAAGCACTTTCTCGATCTAACATTCACTAGCTTACAGGAGAACTCCCTCTGGCTTTTACTCTTTCAGGTTAGCAATTTTTTTCAACAAAGCAAAACTGAGCAACAGTCAGCACTATTAATATTTTCTATTCCTGTCCTGAATTAAATCAATTTGTAAGTGGTTAAAAGGTTATTGCAACACAGGGATGGCAACCCACAGCTCAAATTATTAGGATGAAATGCAAACAAAAGCTTAACAAGCTATATACTGCTCCTAACTTTCTAGGTTTTTCTTCATATTAAACAAAATTCGAATCTAGAGGTTTTATTTCAGTGATGTAAACTGCCATAGTTTGCATCAGCTATGAATCATGTCAGGAAGTCATACAGGTAGACAGACTCTCAACATTAGTAACTTCAGAGACCCACTGACTCTTCTGTTCCCATTCAAACTGTGCAAAGCAGTTGTTTGGTCTAGTTGTGGATCTAGTGCTGCTTTTGAGAGAACCACAGGGGAGTTGCTTTGTTTTGCTATCTCTCAGTTATTGTCACCTTTGAGTATGCTGTTAACAAATACTGCAGACTGAGGCTCAATTATCAGGCAGCCATATATTAGTGAACAAGAAGGGAGGAAAGGGAGAAGACAACCATGAACAAAGGTATCTCTTTTCTGTTCTGTGCTGTATGTGCCAGACTTGAATTTATCCTTTAAAGATATGCAGGAAATTATTAGTCTGTTCTATCTGGGCTGCCTGGTTTGGTTTGTTTTTTTTTTTTGTTTCTTTGTGTTTGTTTTTTTTTGGTTGGTCAGTTGGGGACCCTTTGTTCAGAGAGTGTCGGGGGACAATCGGGCGATTATAAGAAGTGGAGAGAACAAAAAAGAAAGGACACGAAGAGAGAATATAAAAAGACCAGTACCAGACTGGAAGAGGAGGTGTCGTGCTAAGAAAGACCCATGGACTGACGAGTTTCAAAAGCTTTTACCATTCAAATAGTATAGATAACCATTTCTTGTATTAGAATAGTATTAATTCCATTTCTATTGTTAGATTGTTGTGATTGGTTCTTACCCCTCAGTTTCCCCACTGGTCAGCTTTTGGTGCAGTGCACTGCTTCCTTATATGGCTGGCCACTCCCCAGTTTTTCCTTGTTTGGTGCAGTTGCCACCCCCTTTTGCCTTTCTTGTCTCATTCTGCCCCAACTCCGCCCCTGACTCCTCCCTAGGGCTGGACCCTTCCGCCCTGAGCTTATATAAGTCACATGTGCCCCTAATAATGTGACTATTCCTGTCCAACCCTTGTCTGGAGTGGTTCTCTCCTCTACCCAGCAGGAACGCGGCAAGAGAGGAAAAAGTTTGCTTCTGCCCTACAAACAAAATGGTTGGATCTGACCTCTGGCCATGAGATGATTGTTATATGAGGAAGAACCAGAAGCTTGTCATTTTATGAAAAAATACCCTGCCCCTACTGGTTTAATTTCTCTCAATGGTAAGTGATACTAGGAAATAACCCACTGGGGTAGTCGTTATCATGGCAATGCTTCCAATTTTTCATTAGGTTCCCCTGCCCCCCCCAAAAAACCACATAATTTACCTAACAATTATTTTATATTTGCTGCAGTGTGGGGCATGTTCATCGATGCTTCAGTTAGAAGTGCAAACCTATAATTACCATCTCCATAGACAGAAAAAAGAGAAGTTTCACTTGTGATGATGAATATGCATGCCTTTTAAAAAGTTCCTCAGTATATTATTAGAAAGTGAAGAAAAAAAAAGAAACAGAGGTGGATTTGTCTGACATTTCCACTAGGGAAATGGCAATTATATTGAGATATTTCTGTCCCTTTTAGCAGCAAAACATCAAAGTCTTTATACTTTTTTTTTCTATGTATATAGCATGAATATAGCGACTACATAAAATCTACTTGTAATAAATTAATTCTAAAGAACATACCACTGATATTGTTTAAAATAATACTAACAGCATTGAGATGTGCTTTTGTAAAGAAAATAAGAGCATGTCTCTGTGTAAGAGTATTGTTCTAGCCATTGGCTAGGATTGGGAAGTCTCTTAAGTATCAAGTATGCCCAGTCTTGGGGTATGCCTTTGAGTTTTATGATACTGAAAAGAGTGGTCTGAGGGAAGAACTATACTTCAGAGATCTCCAGTCTCATGCTTCTATTTTCAGCTTATAGCTTTCCTCCAAGGAGGCCACACCATGTGTCCACCTCTCACTATTGCATCCTTGACTTTAGCCAGCCAGGAGCCCCTGCAAATTTTTGTGCTTCTATGTCCAGTGTGACTGTATTAAAATTGCTCCTCCTGTACAACATGAGAGACTTTTAGACCCCAGTCACTGGGCACTGTTCTTGATCTGATCTTACATAATCAAAGTACTTCAACCACAGCTTGTCCCCATCATGCTCCGTCCCACCCTCTGCAGAGAATTCAGATTATCCTGGCCTGCCTTCCTTTTCTAAATCTGCGCTAGGTATAACTCTAGTGATTACTCTTCTATAGGCAGTAGTGTCTAGAAGCAAGTGGTGCATCTCGTTGATTTCTTCTTTGACATCTCTATTTTAGAAATTCGGCTTTAATTGTTTCCAGGACCATGCTGCCTATTATATATTTATATTTATGTGTACGTATGTGAAGATAAGAGGAAATAACCTCAAGTTGTGCCAGGGGAGGTTTAAATTAAATATTAGGAAAAAATTTCTTCATAGAAGGGGTTTTAAAGCATTGTAACAGACTGCCCAGGGAAGTTGTAGACTCCCAGTCCCTGGGTGTGTTTAAAAATGTGGATATGGCACTTGAGGACATGGGGTAGTGGTGAACATGATTGTGGTGCTGGGTTGACAGTTAGACTCAATGATCTTGAAAGTCTTTTGCAGCCTAAATGATTCCACTGAAGTCTTATTCTGCTAAAGAAACTAAGTAGTGAATGGACACATCCAAGATATAGCCAAAATCAGATAATGGAGAAAGGCCGCAGAATAATATGTAGTGTGAAATATAGTGTTGATTTTCCAAATAAGTTCACAGTTCACAACATCCAGGTATATGTGAGTCCTGTACTATTTTCAGTTGGCCTCTATTAAATATCATTTGTAATTTTCTGCTGTTTGTGATGTAACGGAGAATATGTGTTGCTGAGAGGATAATAAACAATATGCAGTGGAAGATTAAGGTTACTGAGTAAACACAGTTATTGTCAACTAGATTTGTAACAGAAAAGGTACTATTGATAAATAAATGGCAGGACTGTATCTCACTAGGTGGATAAGACTGTTGAAAGGGTGGACCTCACTTAATTATTATTCATAAAAAAAGAATTGTTGAAAGTCAGGCAGAGACAGAAACAGACCTCACAAAGGCAATTATAACAAGTGAGAAAGGTTCTCTAGAAAACAGAGAAAAAAGTGGAGCAGCAATATGTCAAAAGTGGGTATTGTCTAAAAGATAATATGGGTCTGGCTCAAAAATTAAATGGATGCTTCATCTCAGTTTTCCATAAAGAGAATAACAGTGACAAAGTCAGGATGGCTAATGGGAATGATATATAAAAATGTAAATTACAATAGCTAAGGTGAAATAAAACTCAGATGACTGTTGGAGTCAGGAAGATTGAGTAATCATCATCAGAGATACTGAATAATTGACAGACAAAGCTGAGTTCAGTAGCATGGATTCTTAGTAAATGTATTAACAGGTTTCATACTTAGTGGCTGAAGAAAAGCCGAATTAGTAACTGCAATCAGGACATGAATAAAATGTAGGAAATTAATTATAAGAAAGTAACTAGAAACACACCAGATTTGATAAAATGTAAGAATTTAGAAGGATGCATTAAGGAAATCACCTATTTGACTGTAGAAATTGAAATAAATCCTGATTTACTAAAGGTGGATTTTGTTCAATTAGTTTGGCATTTTCCTTTGAGTTTAAATATTTGTCTTAATAAGGTTCTCAATATCAGAGCTCCACATAAAAAAACCAAAAAAATATTTTCATGATTAATCAACTAATTTTAATAGATTTTGCTTTAGTCATAACCAACATTAATAATCATCCTTATTTTATTGGTATAAACACATCACAGTATTCATCTGTACTTTTCAGCTGACTATCACCTTTACCACTTGAACATTAATGGATTTTAAGCTCATAGCAACACAGTAAGTATAGAAGATACCATTTTGATTTTGGAGACAAAAGATGAACTGTCACAGGTGAATGAATGGAACTGGCAAGGAAATTTGTGGATGAGGCAGGGTTTGAAAGAAGGCTTCAGTCTACTCACTTTATTCTCTGTTAAATCCTGCCTTCTCTTTTACAATTTTCATAAAGAAGAAAGGAAGCATCCACTCCTGCCGCGTTCCGATAGGGGGGAAGGAAAACGTCCAAGCCGATGTAGGATGAAGCTAGAACTACTTTAATCATGGAGCATGAGACAGGTATATCTTCCAGGGAGAAGCTTGTAAGGTGGGAGGAGTTAGGGGGCGGAACGTAGCAAGAAGGGGATGGGTTTACAGGTAGTAAGGGGTATACAGACTGGGCTTAGCTGACTTCACATGATGGCAATGGGATTAACATAGCAGCCAGACAGTAAAAGATTAGGGGAATACACAATCAACAGGAAACCGATAGTTGAGTAACCACCACCCAAAAAACATACAGAGGGATGTCTGTCTAACTAATACAATCAACTACTAACTATACTACAAAACAACTCTTAAAACATGAGCTTCTGAGTTCTGAGGTAGTTTTCAGTTTCTGGTGTTGTTCACTTGCTGGTTAGCTTCATCCACTCTAGGAAGGGGTCACTCTGGTTATTTTTATCATCTCTCAGGCAGGGTACCCCCACACACTCCCAATACATTTTCTATTTCCAAATAGGTGATTTCAAAATATCTATATTGTTTTTCACTTGGTTTGGGTACGGCAGCTCAACAGTCCTTTCCTGACAGAAATCCATGTGGATATGTAATCCGGCTTCAAAATAACTCAAATGCCAGTCACAGACTGGCTGGGGCAAACCTGTTTCAAACCTCACCTGAGAAGCTGGATAAATACTGAATACACTGATACTCCAGTTATTTCAAATGTAGAGGAAAATTGAGATCACCTAAAATGAAGTTTCCACAGATGAGCTAAAGGTTCAGGACACCTTCCTAAACCATCCTAGATGTTCTGGGAATATCTTACCTGGCTTCCAGTTGTTTGTCCAGAAGGAAAGTGAAATCTCAGTTTGTATAATGTAATAAATTCTAAAAATGTTTTAAAAATTATTTACTAAAATTCTGGCTTTTGTTTATCAAATATGGAATCTTTTTTGTCAGGCTTAGTCCTCAAAGTCACGAATAGGCTCCAACTGAGATTGTGCACAATACCAGACATTTCGTCTACAGAAGACCAATAGGAGTAAAAGAAAGTACATACTTTTGGGAATAAATTTGGTTCAAAACTCTGTTTAAACTTTTTACAAATGGTAATTATCTTCCTCGGCCTTTATTTTTTCAGAATTTTGAATTGTCGGGGGAAATACTGGATCCTAAATGTTGACATTTTCTATGTTCCAAGTGAAATACTACATAAACTTTTGACTTATTTTAGTTATGTCCAGTCCATTTTGGCCTTTTTCAGTATATGGATGTTCATTTGGAAGCCTGAGTACCGTAGAATAGTGAATGGTAAACTTGAAAGCATGAAAAACTGCTTACTTAAAAGTGCTGCTTTGAAAATTCTGCTTATTCCTTTAATCTTCCTTTTTACTATTTTCCTGGACAAGGATCTCTCGTGTATTTTGTATGGAGGTGTGATTTCAGCCAGGCCACAATTTGGAGGACCTGTGTGTCTGTGGTGGCAGCAGCTGCAGAGACCTCAGTGTGTGGATGTGGATGTCATCAACTGCAGAGGGACCTCAGGTCACAAGGACCATGTGCCAACTACTGGGGCAAGTGTGGGTGTGTAAAGGAGTGCATGAGTGCCAGCAAAGATCAAACCAGGTGACCCACCAAGTAGGTATGGTGGTCTGGGAGCCAGGGGGTTCTCTAAGACTGAAACCACAGGGATAAAATGTGGCATGATTGGACCAGAACAGTCCAAAGTTCTTCTGTGTGTGTAAGAGTATTTGTGCCAGCAGCTAGAACAGGGCTGTGGCCTTGGAAGGTTTTGTATCCAGGTGCCAGCAGATTGGATGTCTGAGCCCAGCTGTGGGACCGTCCTCTGTGTACATATGAACAGTGCATACTCCACCAGCAGACCTCCATTCTGCTCAGTCAGAGAGGCGAGCAGGGTGAGGCCATTCATGCCATCTTGCTCAAAGGAGTGCTCTGTCAGTTTCTTGTGGAGATATGTGTGGCCAGACCCATATGCCTGTGGTTTATACCTGTGCTACATATACATTTGCATGTTTATACTGGGAATGAATGTTCAGCCTTGTTACCTGTTGAACCTGGGAACAGGAAGCTGCATCAGCCTTGTCTCTTGAAGAGTCTCTGACCTGATCTGATTTACCCCTAAAACCCCCCAAAAAATCTGAAGTCCCACTTTTTGGACAACTATAGGTTTTCTTTTGCATAAGACTGAGGCTTTTTTTTCCCACAGATTAATTTGTTGTATCAGAAGTCAACACCTGCACTGCAGTTACTAATAAATAACTGTTTATTTTCAATGTTAAGCGCTTCCCTTTCTTTGGTGGCTGTTTGGTATTACTGACTGATAGGAGCCATCTTTCACTGGGCCTCTCATTCTCTGTCTGCCCCAGCATTAAACACGCGCACACACACACACACACGAACTAAAACACATTAATTGTATGCAAAGTATACTTTATTGCAGCCATGTCCAGTCTCAATCAGTCACTTTTCTGTGACAAAGGGGTTGAGATTGCTGAATCCCAATCTATTCCTTATAAATGTACTGTAACTTCTATTCTTCTTCCCATCTGTATTCAAAAAATGCAAATTTTTTAGATTTTTACAGGAACTTACAAACAAATGAGAAGGTTTGAAATCAAAAATACCATCAGCTGAAAGACAGAGCAGGCAAGTAGCTTTTCCCCCAAGTGCCTTCCAGCCATTAGCAAACTTCTTTTATACCTTCCCTCTCTGAAATGTCAAATAGATACCATATTTGCTGCTAGCACATGGTACTGGTGTTAATAGTGAAAGACTGAAGACCTAAGAGGACGTATGTGGCTGCACTAGCTGGAATGGAATTGTGGAATAGTTTTTCAAATAGTCCACTGGCATTTCAAGAAGATTCATTATGTAAGTTTAAATGGTCCTTCTGCCACACTAGTTCCTTGTTACTAAAGCAAATGTTATCTTACTTTTGCTTTCCAGAGGCTAGAATTTAGAATTTGCCTTGGCTTGTTGGCATATGCCACACCATGTTTAGAATAGATTGTAATTTTACCTTTAGTGAATTTCTTAATGGAAAAAGAGACATCCAGTATATGTGGTTCAGTGTCATTTTGAAGCTGCAATGACCTTTTGAGTCTGAAATGGTTTTATATCAAAGAACTTGCAAATGGACTCATTTATACCTTACACACCCAACATTTTGGATTTATGCTAAGACAGAGCCAAGGTTTCTGTCTTTATAAATCTCTATCTTGGCCTTAAAATGCCAAATAGAATGTAGAGTCAAACCCCTGTTTCTTCAAGACCAATAGAATGTTTGCCATTGAGTTTAATCAGCCCCAAACTTAATCCTCTGTAATATCAGCTTTCTCTTTTATGGCTACAAATCAAAGGTTAGCCATACATTCACTCAGCAATGTTGTGTTCTATGAATATTGTTCTGTGCTATAAATTTTTCAGTTTTGAAATTATTTCCCTGCTATATGACAGAGTAGAAAGCAAGTGGAAGAAGAAGAGGAGAGAGTGCCACTGTATCAAGGGAAGATGTACTCTCAAAGAATTCAGACTATCTGCTCTTCATAATGAAATTTGCAGGACTCACAGGTAGTTGTACTGCACACATTTATCATATTGTCAAAGTCAATTTTCGTGGTTCTTTCACTCACTCATACTCTAAAGTTCACATTTAAATTTTAATTAAATCTAGAGAACGTAAAATTGAGTAGAAGCTACATTTATCAGTTTAATTTTTGAATGCTTACTGAATATACATTATTGCTCTCTGTTTCAATTGAATTTCATTTATTAAAGATCCTTTTTTCCCCCTAGAACCACTTAGACTTTCGTGGCATCATGATTTCCTCGATAAGAAATGTGATTTTGTAAGCGGTAAATGGTATCCATTCAGGCTGTAAAATATATGTGAAGATTTCTTTGACAGACTATCCACTTTTTTGCTGTAGGTCTATTCCCTTGTGGATCTCTGTTGGTAATAAGCTTGTCCTACTGCAATGAGCAACATATAATATTTTTCAAATAATTGTCACATTGACCAATAACAGATGCCAATTTTCCTGTAAAATGCACTGCTCGAATCAATAACCTCAGCTATTACTAATCAGTGTTTGTAGAGATTAAGTATGGAAACCTCAAAATATTGATAACATGTTTATGAATTATTTATGTCTGCTGTGTGAATGCATGGCAGCTTACATGTGTTATACAGATGAATTAGGAATGAAAGGCTAATGATGTGCAGTGAAGGAGTATTTTTGTGTGTTCCCCAAAAAGGAACCTGAGCTAGTTTTGATTGACAGTCTTCAGCAACAAAGGGAGAGGAGCTGTGCTAGGGTGTTGTTTTCTTTGGATTCCCAGTTCCTCAGGCTTCTTGGAGTGCTTAATTAGCTTCATGTTGTATTACACTGCATCCACACTGCATGTCTCTTCTGAGACCAGTGCTAGCTTTCTCTCTCTTTTTAATTTCCTTTAGCTGTAGATTAATTCTCATCTTCCTGTGACCTATTCCATAAGGCTGAGGTAAACAATGCAATGAATACCTCAGCATTATCTGTACCTGCTGTCACAAAGTCCTCCACCCCATTAAGAAACCACATTTTTTTCTTTTTCAGCATTTTACGACTATATAGCAGCAGATTGTTTTTGCCCTTGATTTCCTCAATGAGTGTCATTTTTAGTGAGTCTGGGTTTTTGTAAAGTCATCTTTACATGCTTGAATTTAGCAGTCCTTAGCCTTAACAATGTATTGTCTTAAAAGTGGCATGTGAGCTGGAGACCTGTAAGGGAAAGCAGCAATCCCAGGGCAGGAGCTGAATTTGTATGTGTGGTGGGGAGAAAATTCCAGGTTATGTGGCAGGAGAGTGAAGCTGAGGGGAGAATATAGGAAGGAGATTTTCAGGGGCTTATTGAGAAGTGCAGGGAAAAAAATATAGGCGGGACATGCAAATAAAGACATAAACTTGGTGATAGGTGAAATTGTGAAAATGTTGTGAAAAATGAGTGGATTACAGCTAACTCTGGTCTCAAAAGGAAATGAAAATACGTTTACAAGCCCTTTTCTCTTTCTGATCCTTTTTCTAGGTTTCTATTGCAAAAGACTGATTATTCTAACTTATTTTCTAATAAAAACTTAAGGGGGTTTGAGTTAGAAAATGTTCTCATCTCATGTAAGTTTAGTAAAGCAGAACAAAGATGTGCCTTAAGGTGGTGCCTGAATAGGGGCCCCAACACACTTGCTGTTTGAGAATACTTATTTTTCTCTTGAGTTTCTTTTAAGTATGTGCCAGGATTGTTAAAATGAACAGTATGACTTAAAAAGTGTGTTCTCTTTCTAATTAATTCTTAAATGCTATTGGCCATGATATAAGATTTCATCTTCCTAATATTCTCAAAATATTAAAAGCAGTTTGATGGTCCTCTGCTTTTCATCTAATGAAAAGTACGTTTCATTGGCTTATCACACTGAATGTTTCTGTTTATACTATTTACACAAAGATATATCTATTTTCTTAAATGCTATTCCATGTAACTCATGGAGAAGCACTAGAGGAATGCATACGATCTTATCATACTAACATTTAAAAAGATAGAATTCAGGATAACCAATATTTTCATACTTTTATGTGTTTCCAGTATTTGGAAAAGAATAAATGTAAAATAACACTAAGAAGTGATCTATTGGTTAACACCCACTTACTTACAGCGTCAGTGTTGCTATGAGCTTTTCTCTACCAGCTGCTGAAACTTTGCTTATGGTTATTCTTGGTCCTTCCCCACCTTTAAAATAATATTTAAAAAAAACAAAACCAAAAAACAAACAGAAAAAAACAAAGAAAAACTAAAGAAAAACAAACAAGAAAAAGAAGTTGCACTTAGAGATATTTCAGTTAGCTGGATTAAATAATAAATCTCAAAGATCTGCTCACAGTTGCACCTAATGGGAGAAAGGTAATGCATAGTAATGTCTTCTCATACAGTTACGCACAGTCTTTTATAGTAAGAGAACAAGGAATATTTTTTTAAGACTGGAATAAAGGACATGTTAAGGTGAAATGTCAAAGTAGTCTGGTTCAGCTGGTATTGAAATGTGAATTCTGTATTCCTAAGAAATTCAGTTTGGCATTTAAGGCACCTGGTTTTATGGTAATATTATAGTAGGTAGTGTATTAAAAATATTATAAGGTTGTCAATTTTTCTTCAACAATTTTCAGATTTAGGAGTGCATATTTAGACATTTATATATATGTCTCTATTTAGAAACACGAGACATTCATCTCTATTCTTAATTTTCATTAAATTCTTTGTTTACTTGGAGACATTAGCTATCTATAAAATCTATGAAGAAATCTTATTAGGAATAGTACTTAATATTTGTATTCCATTAGAATGTAATCTTTATAAAGGTAATCTGGTCTTGGTGGCACCATTCAAGCCCTGTGACCTTTAATACCGTTATTTCAATGCATTCCTTAGAAAGTCATTACTAAAACTGACTTTTATGTGTCTCAGAAAATGAACTTATTTCTCTGTGATGACATACTGATGTATTTTAATATTAACTTCCTTGCAAAAATATTATGTATTTTTAAATTTTCTCAGTTATATTTTCAAGAAAGATCAATTTGATATCATATCCTGCATTCCAAACAGAGGAAGAATGACTCATTGTAATGCAAGCGCAATAGCAGAAAGTTCTGCTTTATTTAAGATTATGAAAATAGTTGAGGTAAAGAAAATGAAAGACCATCTGAACCACATTTTAAAGGAAATAGAAAATAAACAAAGTAGAAGAATATGTTCCCTTGCTGAATCTCCCCCAGATTTTAGAAACTTCTTCAGCTGTGTTTCATAGATATAAACTTTCACAATACTTTTCAAAATGTCTTTCTTTTATCTTGCCTTGTTGTCTGCAAAACCCATGGAAATGAGTTTTGCAATAAGAAATCTGCCCACAGCACACAAATACTCTGGAGATTGTAGATGGAATATTTTTCCCTTTGGAGGGAAACTAATTTTTATTATCCTCTATAAATACAGAAATTGAGATCTTCTGAACCTACTTGTCCAAGATTCCTACAAATTGCTTGGGGTCAGGACAGATTTTCAAATCTATGAAAGAACACCATAATCAAACCATAATAACAAATGTATATCATTATAATTTCGACAGCAAGATGTGAAGGAAAATATTTGACTGAGCAGGTCAACAGCCAGTGCTTTCATAGAAAATACAAAAATAATCAAGAAGCCTCACTTAGCTTTTGTCATCGCCATCCTTTCTCCAGAATTTTGACAGATATTCAAGGCTTGCACCAGCACATTCATAATACTTATTTTTCTACTACTCTCAAGTATTTTAATTGAATAGGGGAGTATTCTGTCAGCTAGCAGTTGTGAAGTGATGTGTACTATCTAACCTGTATTTTTGTGGTTTAAGAAATGGAAATATAAAAAACCAAAACAAAAAATAATACTCCACTTTTAAAATCTTTGGCTTTGTTCATCTGTGCAATAGGAAAACTTCAGAATTTTACAAAGTCACATAGGATGGAAAAGTATTTTTTTCCTATACTGTATGTATCTGCCTTTGTGCATGTTTGAGGGTTTTTTACTTAACATTAGAAACCCCTTCTGCTAAGCAGATATCAAAGTTGTTTCCAGTTATCAGGACTGAGCATGCTCATAATATCACTTGACATATAAAAAGCACAAAACAAATGCATGCACTTACAATTTAGCCTTTAGTTTTGCTGTTAAAGCACATTTACTCTGAAGTGTTACTTTGAAAAATCAGGATTTTATCAATTGGCATGCAGCAAGATCACTAGTAGTATTCCCTGTAAATTTTCTTATGCTATTTGAATGATGTAGTTGGAGTTTTGTATTTAAATTTCAAAATAGATAATAAGATTCAAGTTTATAGGTGTTAACTGTCTCATTGGGAGAGCAAAACTATTAGGTATAAGATATCTGAGGTATTAAAATTTGAGGGAATGGATTACAATAGCAATTTGACAGAGATACACAATAATGCAATAGTTTTCAAACATCTACAGAAAATAAGACCAAATCTTTAAATGTGGTGTGTTACAGATTCATCTGGTAAAGGATTAGGAAAAAAATTACTGCTGAATGTGACACACTGGCTATGTCTTTTGTTTTTATAAACTGTGAAATTTTAAAAGCACATGGCTTTCTAATTATACATTAGTACTGCATGGCAACTACTGAACTGAAATAGATAATTGTGCTGTTAGGCTTATCTGTACAGTAAATCAAGAATCTAATGAAATTAATATTTTTGTTTAAAAAAAAAGAAAAAGATTTATTAAAAATTAAATACTTAAATATTCAACCAGAAAGAATCTGGAGATAGACAAACTGTAATCTCCAACACCGAAATAAAGCAGAAAAAAAGTCATGCATTATTCTTAATAGAGATAGAAATTTTATATACCAAATGTATTTCTGATGAAATGATAAAAGTTATAATACTTGTGTAAGACATCACACAGATAAAGGAAACTAAATGTAGAGTGTATTCAAGCCTCCTAAAAACTATCATCAATTTTGAATCATTTTGTGAAACCCTGCCATGAACAAAGACACACAAAGCATATTTGATTACATGACAGAAGGGAGGGGAGTGAGAAGGAAAGCACTGAATACTTACTATGTTCAGGGAGAGTAAAGGGCTATTTGTGAACAAAGGAACAAAAATGAAAAAGGCCTGGAAGAAAAGATAACAAATAGACTTAAATACAAAACTGAACCAATGAGGTACTAAGACATATTTAAAGCAGTTAAGTTCTTTTCCTATCATCCAGTCAATATAGAAGGGGAAGCTGCATGAAAACCAAAAATATGTAGCAGCAGAACATTTTATTGTTAACATCTATAGTTTTATTTATACCAGTTTCCCAAGCCAGGCTTCCAAGCAGGTAATAAATTTGACCACGTCTTTTTCCCTTACTCACTCTTTCCCTAGGGCACACAAGGTCTGGGGAACTCTTAGCCATTTGTGGCCCACCCTCACAGGCAATTTTGGTTATGGATCTTCTGACATTTGCAAAGACACTGAAAGCAGGATGTAAATAACTCAAGAATACATAGTAGGTATTTTTGGTTAACACAGTAGCTTGCTGGGAGTTCACAATGCCATTAGGGGAGGAAATAATAAGCTCAACTTGCCCAATGAGACAGGTGATTAGGTTGAGCTGGGCTGTCAGCTGTCAGTCAGGATAGGAAGAGTTGATTTTCCTTGTAGTGGGTTGATCTTTCATGTTGCTTTCTTGCTCCTTTTTGATTCACTGCTTTTTATCTTAGGGGTTTGCATTTCTCATGCCAGTATTTACCTTGTGAACCCATCTGCTAATAATTCCCGACTTAGCAATTGCACTTCTGTGGTTTTACTTCTCTTATACTACATGCTATTGATTATGTACTCTCTTATATATTTTTTTTTTTGTAATAAACAATTTTCACAATGAAACTGAGCCAGGAACCTGTGACCGTGCTTTAACAAAAAGGCGTTTGAAGCATGGGCAGTTGAACTCCTGAGATGAAGGTTAAACACAGAAGTCTTGCTCTGTTCCCACTCTGCTGTGAAATCACTGGGGCTCTGTTGCAAAAGCCTTCTTCAGTATTAAAGCTAGGGCTATGATTACCCTCTTAACTAGATTGTTTTTAAATAAAAACATTTTGTAATAACTCTGCTCCTTTGGGTGTCCCATACATTTTCAACAATCTTTGAGTTCTTTATTTTTCTTACACTTTATGGAAGTTAGGAGTGAAGGTTTGAGGTGTAAATATACACATATTGGGCTTTCACAGGCAACTTATTGTGACTGACAGAAAATTATTCATTCATCATTCATTTCAGAGAGCTTTTCTGACTTGCAAATGTGATAGTGAATTGGAACTGAATGTGGAGATACCTGGACTGATTTTCTAGAACTGCAGAAAGAGTTTTGGTTTCTAATGGAAACCAAATAGAAATCAATGAACCTGACTCCCTGTCCTGCCATAACAGTGTCTATAAAACTACACTTGAACAAATTCGACTCATCAGGGTGGAGGATCCACCTCTGTGGATTCCACTATAATTTTCTTTGATTATATCCTAAATACAAAGTGAAACATGAGGAAAAATGCACAAATGGAGTCCATTCCGGTAAGAATAATAAAAGTGTTGAAATGCCAGTGAACGTAAACTAGCAGGTTCTGCATGTCTGCCATCTTAAGCTGAAAATACTTATTTCCCCTGTATGAAATAATGTCATAGCTTCTTAAAAAAAAAAGAAAAAAGAAAAAGAGAGAGAAAAATCTATACAAAGCAAAAAAACGTAAGTAGTGTATCTATCCATTCATATCACCACTGAGCTTTCTTAGATTTCAGTTATAAGTTTTATATTAACACTTGTATAGTAAAGTTTCAGTTAAACAAAGAAAAGTTTTAAGGAGAATTTTATTCCCACCTTTCAATATCAGAGGAAGGGAGATTAAAGAAGCAGTTATAAACTACAGTGTTCATTGCTATAAAGTAGATAGTCTGCTCGCAAAATAGTACTTAAAAAAATTCTTTTCCATTTTCACATGCAATTGTGCAGTTGAATTCTACATTTGATTTTCGTTGGAAAATATAAGTGGGAGATGTAGTGTGTTGTTATTAAATGCTTCCAGCTTTAACACAAGTAAATATTTTCTGAAATATTAACTACAGTTTATACATTGTCATATAATCCTTTCCCAAAATACAGTTTGTGATCTGCAGAGAATTATCCTCATGATTTTTGGATTTCTTTTTGTTTCTCCTTTGTATTAAAAGAGTTTGGATTTAAAGATTTTTTTAAAGGAGTTTGTTTCATGGCTATATTATTTATCTATAATTTTATAATGAGTTGAAATTTATGGTATTAATTCTGAATGGTTACTTGCTGACTGGAGATATTCTACATGCTCTTCCACTTTAGTAGCTGCTGACCCTAGCCCTGTGCCAAAGCCAAATCATTGCATCGTTCTTGCCAGATGAATGAGTCCCTAAGCCTGAATGAAGCTGGCTGCTGGTTGTCTCTGGTTCAGTGCAAATACTTCTTCACTCTGCTCTCCTGATGAACAGAGCTATCTTCATATATATGTTTAATGCAAATCCAGGAGAAGCTCTTGCCCTAGGAAGAATGAGTGTGCTTCCACCTGAACCATGTAAGTCTCCTTGAAATCTTTATCCTGTTTTTATGATGTGGAGGGGCAGCATAATGCAGGGGAGCTTTAAGCAAAAAATATCGTACAAAATAAGAACAACATGAATTATTCATTGTCAATATAACACTATCAGCAGAAGACTATGTACTTGTTGCTTATTGGAAAACACCAAAATGACTAATACCTGGTCAAGAACTTTGTAATTTTCTGGCCTATGTTTCTGTTTCTGTGAGCCTTGGGATAACAATTTCCTGTGGAGGATCATGCAAACAGTTTTGCACCTGTCTGGGCAACACAAGACACGGAAAGTACATAATATTCTCTCAAGCAGTATCCCATAGTGAAGATTTTGTTAGGCTTGTTTATTGTCCCTCTTCTTCATCTTCCTCCTGAATTTTCTATGAATTGTTTATCCAATTAAATTTCAGGAGGGCAAGGATTGCACATATACTTGTGATTTTGAGCATTCTGAGTCCTGGGAACAGGATGAAATAAAGCATTTCCTATCATTAATCTCTATTTCTTTATTACTGTTATGGTGGACGTTATTCCATGTAAGTTAAAAACAGGTGAGGGGGCTATATCAGTTGTAGTGAGGATCAGTTGCATCTGACAGGAAAAAAAAAAGAATGCTTACTTTCAAAATGAACACAAAGAGAAATTAGAGAAGTACTTGATCATTCCTACTAATAATGGGAAATCTATTGGTAAATTAACCATCTCCCATCTCTCTAAAAAACCCAACCTTGCTAACCCAAAGTAGGTGTTTAAATTTTATCTCAAAACCCTCTAGTCAATTAAATGCTAGCATTTTAAGATACACACTACTTTAATTTCCTGCTATGTAACATTTGCTCCCCCAAATTAATTTGCTAGTATGCAAAGAAATGGAAATAACTAAATTATTTAAAAAAAAAGTGGTGCTCTGAAGAAAGCAGTGTCTGGATAACAGAACATATAATTTTGCAAGCAGAAACGTTATTCTAATATGCCAAGGTATCTTAAAGAATGTCATTCCCTCGTACTTGAGTTTCTTTAGTCAAATCTATTGCCACAAGTGGAAATGTACCCAGATTTAAGAACATAACTGTATTAAAGAAATTATACACAAAGAAAATCCATAAAATAGGTATGGAACCATTATATTTTATTAATTCATGACTAGTGGTAACTCATTACTTCTAATCTGCTCTCACAACCTATATGTACTGCTAACCCCTTCTGGGTGAATGTTAGTGACAGACAGGAGTGCTAATACTATGCTGAGAACATAACATGATATTTACCTAAGACTTTAAAATTCAAGCCTCTAGCTCCCTCAAAGCAATCACAGAAGGATAGGAAACAATTACACTGCAATATAAACTGGATTTTTTTCTCTGTGTGTTGCCTTCAATTCTCCTCCAGAAGATTTGGGTCACTTTATTTCCATGTGAGACTTAAAAGCACAGAAAAACAAAACAAAACAAACTTTCCAAAATACAGACTATAAATCTGACTTCTTAAAAAATTCTGCATGTTTGTTTTCAGGGTATGTTTTAAAAGCTTTCTTTAGCAGCCAGAAAATAAAATATGAGAGTCTTACTTTGGCAACAATTCATATATTCATTGGAAAAATCATTGAAAAAAAAGGGAAAGGTATGTAAAGAAAACAGCTTTTCTAAACTTCACAAGCCTTATGCAGAACTGTGAGTACTGTCATCCAACAAAGTAAATTCTCTGTGATTAGTTAGGACATTTCTGGTTAAAAATAAGGAAGAGGGAATCGGTAATAAACTCCTGGAAAACAAAGAAACAAATGTAAAAAATACCCACCCAAAACAGGATCTGTCAAAAAAAAGTGAGGTTTTTGAATACCTCAGGTATTTAGCACATAGAGATGAACTCCAAGTACATAGGAACATGAGGATAAGGGTAACAATAAGGGTAACATAAGGAACATTTATCACACAGGAATTTCAGTCTGCCCTGCTGCAGAGGGGCATCTTCAGGATTTATATACCTCTTTTACTCCTTCCCCTCCCTTATGTGGCTACTAATATGACATTACATGACTCACGCTGCTCAGTAAAAGCTTGCAGTAAACAAAAATTCATTAATGCTAGTAAAGGTCATGGACATTATGATGATACACGTTATAGAAACAGCTCCAAAGAAAGTCAGTCAAAGAGAGAGAAAGGAAAGGAAAGGGAAAGAATGAGATACCAGGTACCATAAGAAGCATGTTTCTGTGTGGAAGGCATTGAGACTCAGGGAGCACAGTATAAGCACTCAAAAGACAATGGCCTCTAACTGCAATGTTGCCAATCATACTAACATGACTTGACCACTGATAGAACTGACAGTAGAACTGACTAGGCTTACAAAACATGTGTCAGTGCCTAATTTATATGGTATTTAAAAAAAAAAAATTACCTGGTGAGCTCACAGCAATGGGTGGTAATTGTCTGCTCATTTAACATGCAATTCTGCATTGAAAAGTCATGTCACTAAACGTCTTTTCAAACTCAAGGATTCTAATAAATACATAAGCAAACAAAGTATCAGTAACCTTTTTGTTAAAACATACAGTAATGAATAATACTAAAAACTCCGAAAGATAAAAACACAGTAATGATCCAGATTTTGGTTACAAATGAATTCATCTTTGGAATTGTTAGCAACAGAGTTTAATGTTCCTAATATTCACCAATAACCACCAAAGAGTGATTCTTCTGATTGCAAATCTTTGGTGTTCTTAGAGGGTAACCTTTCTTCAAGGTTCTGTCTTGATTGTGTTTTCAGAAAGAGGGACTAGTTTTTCTTCTTCCTTTGGAACCAAGTATTTAATCTGGGGAAACCAGCACATTTTGGCCTCAGTTTCAGTTTAATGTTCAAGTTACATATTATGACTACAGACCTACCAATCAGAGGTCTTCGATTATTTATTTTCTGTCACCAAGTTCATCAAAACCCTCTGTAACACTCTGTCATCTCTGCATACTGTAGAAATTATTTAATTTCTACATTTTCTTTTAATGGTATACATATCAAATATACCTATATATATATCAAGCTTATCAAGACAGAATATATATTGAAAGGGGTTATGCTAATGTTATAGCAATATTAATACTACTGCCAGCATGTTGAAATAATAAACAATGTTGAGAAACTTTTAATAGCACAATATAATTTCTCTGAACTCTTGTGGAAAATATATAGTAGTTATACCAGAAACATTTAATCCATCTATATTTTGCAACCTTCTCAATCTACCTTTTGCATTGCAGATTGCTGCCGAGGAAACTGTAACTTAAGTCCTCAATAGGATTCCAAGTTAAATATTTACCTTAAGGCAAATTATTTGCAAAGTAGTGTAGTGGAGTTAGTTAGGTACGTAATTCTTCCCAAATTTCAATCCTTTTTAACTGTTTTTAAAATCTCTTACAAAATTTCCATTCTATTCTATGGATTATTAAACAGCACCACACATTCACAGTCTCAATGTATTGAGCATTTTTTATTCATGCAGAACACTTTCAGTTATGCAGTAAGGAAATGGTAAACAAAAATCTTCACTTTCAGTTATTTCTTTCTTTGCTTTCAGTACAGCTTGCCATTGTTACTTATGACCAAAATGCCCATGAAAAATTAACATGATAACTAATACACACTTATTCACGCAGGCATATAATATGTAAATTGTACCTGGTGACTGATGAACTGACTAGTCCAGGATTTAAAAATAAAAATCCTTCTCCAGGTTTAAATTTTATTTATTTAAAAACGAGATCAAGTGTAACCTGTTAGAATACACATACAGAACAGTTTTTCAAGAAGATGCATTTATTTATTCTGCACTTCGAATTCCAGCCCATGCTTTGGAGCCTGACAGATACTTGCATGAGTAGCCCTCAATCATACAAGCCATCTAACTGAGATTTATTAGAAGTGCTTTCCTGATTAAAATGAACTCACAGTCATTAGAGGCACGTGATATTGCAAGGTCCTCTTAAAGAAAAATGCTTGCTGAAATCAGCTGATGCTTTTACTTTATGAACTTCCACTTTAGTGGGCCGGTTGCCTGAATAAACTGAAGATTTGGCCTGTGATATATATAATCACCCATGTGATTCAGCTATAGCAGAGGGAGATAGATTTCATTCTTTATGAAATTATACCTGAGCTGTCAATCATTATGTAAACTGTCCAACTTTTGGCTTCTAACATTCCAAAGCTACAGATTACATTCTATCTTGGAATCCTTGAATGATGGCAAAAGCTGTGAGATTTTTGATTAGCTTCTTCACCCAGGAAACAGGAGAAAGCAAGCTAACGGTTTTATAAATGACGAATTTTAAACTGAAGTGGTGGCTCCCTGATATGATAGTGATGACTGTGGATGACTTTGTGCAAAACTCTTTGGGTTAGTTTAACTGTGGCTTTTTCCAGAAACTACAAAACACACCAAAACAACTTTCTTTCTTGCTTCCTTAGCCGTGTGAGAAGTATCTACAGAAGACTGAAAAAAAAAGATTATATTACATACCTTATTTATGCTAGCATTATAGATCATTCTCATTTCAATCAATTGAGCTATATTGCTATAACAGGTCTTATGGACCAAATATTACTCTAACTACTCCAAGATAAATAGAGTGTGAAGAAAAAAGCTAATGAGATAGTGATTTTATATTAGTTCATCTAACAGAAAAAGTTCCCCCATGGGTTATATTTTATCATTAATTTATTTTATTTGCTTTTCTTTTGAATGAACTTATTCCTCTCTCACTGAAAGAGGGAAAAAATCCCCGTGGATTATGAAGATCCGAGTACAAAATTGTTTGGGATCATTTAAAGACACAGTATGATTTTAATCAGTGAATGTCCTTTTTTTTTTTTTTGATGCTATGTTTCTTTTTAATTACAGTAAGTAATAATAAATACCTTTCCCCTGTTTTTCTACTCATTTTATTCCCTGTATCACTCCACAAGAACTTCCAGTAGGAATAGTCACTGATTTGTATATAGGCAGCAAAATCACTATTAGACTTAGGAAAGAAAATACAAACTTTGAGGATTTCAGAGGTTTTTTCAGTGAACAGAAAAGTTATTGGGGGAAAGAAGTAAAGATTTTTTTCAACTAGAATTAAAATGTCCGTGTTACAAATGTCTATGGAAGCTTGTTCCGACATTTACTGTAATTAGAATACTTACCCAGTGATGGAGTAAAACTCAAAATCTGCTTTTCAATTAAGACATTCAAAGAGATACAACACAGAGTATTCTGACAGCATGCATTTAATCACTCTGTAGATATATTGTTGCAGGTCTTCTGTGTTCATACATTCCCATCCTCCATATTGATTCAAAATGTTAATTTCTCATGTTACTGTGAAGTTTTCGCAGTCTGACTTAACAGTGTGTTTGATACCACTTACTTCCAGTCTGCAGATTTTTATAAAGTTTAAAAATGCATGTGACTTAGCCTCTGATTTATGCATAGAAGAAAACCCAACACAAATAGAGATGAAGCAATAATACCTAACATTAGCAAATTGCCACCTCCTGGATTAAAAATTTATTTACTAAAAGTTTTAGAGTAAAAATATTGCTTACTTTCTTCATATTTGTTTTCTAGTGCACTGTAAATAAGCTACTTCTTAGCACTGATTTATATTTAGTAAAATTTTGTTAATTTATGGCAAACATCTGCTCTATTAACCTACCTGTCTATTGCGAGACAGTCTAGCTGTGAAAGAAGATTAACATTAGTTAGAATTTATGTTTGTAAATGTAAACTTTAATTGTAAAGATTACAGACTTTAATATTAGACAGGCACAAAGTTTGTTTGTAACTGCAAATCTGTACTGTTTTGAGCAACTCTGATTACAGTTGACTACAGCTGAATTCTGAACACAGGAATTTCACAGAATACAGATCCCAGAGACTGGTGTAATATGTCACTTCCATCTGCTTTCACAAACTGTCTTGTTTCAATTGAGAGGAGCCAAAAAACATTCATAAGAAAAGAACAAATTCTGCTTTGAAAAGGCGTATCTTACTAGTCCAGATCTCAAATCAATATTTACCAATGCCATTCCAAGGATCTCACACAGAAATGCTTTTTCTTCAGCATAGGCAGGAGTTTTAGAATGATAGCCGCTGCAGATTAGGTGTAAAACCTGCGGTATATGTTTCCTTCCTTATGGATCCACCTCACCCTGAGACTGTTTTTACATACAGTTGTTAGCATCTTATCCTTTGAGCAATTCCACTGCTTCTGTTTACCCTGTAAAGGTTGTTCAGCAATAACACATTTCAAAACATCATTATATTAAAAAAGACTACTCAGATATCATTTTCTTTAGGACCCATTGATTTTTCATTTTCTTCATAACAGTTCACTATCAAAGCAAACAAAACAGCAGGAGCAACAGAGCATATGAGATGCCTTACATCCATTACCTATATGTATATATCTCACATATAAGTTTTATATATACAACATATATAAGCTTTATATATATATATCACAGATACATATATATGCTTTATTGAGGAAAAAAAAAAAAACAAACCCTTTCAGAAACAGGTTAACTTTAGACTTTTCAGAGGAGAACTACACGATGTTTCATTTAAACTCATTGGACACTTGAAGATTAAATTGAAATCTTCTTAAATAAATAGATTTCTCAGACTTTAATTATAAAAGCCATTTAAATTATTTTGTTAACAAATCAAAACTTCTCTGCTGTCATTATAGAAAATTAAAGAAAAAGAAAATCTCACTGTCTCCTAAGTGTGAAAAAATATTTGATATTACAGTGCCTCTGTATGTTTTTCTTTGTTCTTTCTCAGCATTGCTGTCTACTATCTGTGTATAATGGCAACATTAACAGCAAGCAAGTAGTTTTTTATTCCAAGTAATGCAATATTTGGCAGTACTCCCAAAAATTCCTTTTCCCTTTCATTCTTCCTCTGTCCCCATCATAGTGGTGATGGGCTGATTATTTGTTTACACAAGATGAAAGAGTCAATAAGTGATTTTTTTGAATCTGCAAACAAAGACATTTGTCATTTAAATAGGAAGTACTGAGCTTGCAGCAGAACTCAGTTTGATCTGTTAAGGAAAGAAATGCATTTGGTTAAATATGCTGCTGAGGATGCACATTGCCTCAGCAGAGGGAATAGATTAAGAACAGATACGCGCTTTAGCTCATCTGAAAATATCAGAAAACTTTATGACATATATTCTAGCAAAATACAGTCTATGTGATATTTCAAGGAAAAACATTACAGAGCTCAAATTAACATGCATCAAACACATCCTTTAAAATGGAAACATAATGAACAGAATGGACTTGCTCGTTTTCTGTTTCTGGTTGAATTTTTTGGTTTTTTAATGAACGTATTGTCTCGAGCACTATATTTAAATTTAAGGGGATTCAGTGCTGTTCATGAAGGAGCCAATACTGAATCTCCAGCTAAGAAAACCAGCTGCAGATTTGATTAGAACATAAATATTTTAGTGTAGCATTGTAAATAGAGTATTATGTTTTCTTAAACAGCTTAAATGGTACAACAGAAATCTATTAGAAAAAAATAATGCCACTCAAATCTAGATTTTGTGGAACAATATCATTATATTTTCATTTGAATCTTCTATGAACTGACATCTGCCTTATTTCAATTTGGTGTACATGTAGACTTCTTAAAATCTGAGAGATCTTCAAAAGACACCTAATAGCACTAGTGACATCAAACTGTCAGATTTAATAGAGGATGTAGGCAGCGTAACACCTTAATGTGATCCCAACCTTTGTTTTATTTCCTTAGATTCCCTGTAGTGTGCATGGAAAGTTAAATTAGAACGGTATTCCATTTGCATTTTGAGTGTACTACAAAGCTACACAGGTAGTGTAGGTGTTTGCAAAGTATTCTATGTGTAGCAGTCGCTTTCGGGGACTGAGGAACAATTTAATATGTTTCTTGGTTGTGAACTGAGTATAGGGCTTCTCATAATACTCAAGATTAGGTTACTACTGGATGTGAGAAAGATGTGACTTTGTAGGCAAACATAAACTAAGAGATGAGCAATTTTAGTCGCATTCCGCCCTGGAACCTGGAATGGAGTTTTCAGATAGCAGTTTGAAATAAGGTGCCTGAGTTCATTTACATGAACATAAGATTTTTATCTTTTTTATATCAAAGTTAACAAAGGAGCTTTACCTACAAAAAGATCTTGAACCAATGTTTCAATTTTCTAACTTCTCAGAAGATACTGGAGCAAAACCCGGGGAGTGGTGGTAGGCAGGGGAGGGAAAGGGGTAGGGAGGGAAAAGAGAAAGAGTAAAAGTGTGGAAAAGTGCATGTAGCTACAACACCAAATCCCTGTTTAGCTCAGTTTTGAGATATTAGAAATAAATGCAACATAAACTGAACAGGAAGTGACAACTGATCTCTTCCTTTTCAATGGAAGAGTTTCACTGAAGAATGACAATTGTTCAAAGCTGTGTCTCAACCAGAAAGGTCTACAAAGGTCTTGTTAGACTCCCAGTCATGACTACACAGATGAATATGTGGGGTCACAGAGCTTCTTGGATTTAGTCCTATGGAAATTGATATTAATCCAAAGGTGAAAAGTAATGTCTAGAGAAGAACGTACCCTGGATTTCAGAAGTAACTGGGGTGATTGCATTGATTCCCAGACAACCTATACACATAAACAATAGGCAAAGAGAAAACAACAATAAAAGTTCAATACAAAGACAAATGATAATACTTAGCACAAACTACAGAATAAAAATTGCAGAAAGTTCAAAAGGAAAAACATAGAAAAATATATAGTAAAGTTATAGAGAAAATAGAGACTTTTTAGTAAATCATTACCAATGCCTAAGTGTCACATAGAAGTAAGACAAATAAGACAATAACATCATCAATAAATATTTCTGTTCTGTAGCAATTTACACACATATAGGTATTAAATATAAGAACTTTGGATTAGTTCTAATTGTGGTAGTAATTAAGAACATAATGAGCAAAAACTACTGAAGCTGGGCATCTTTTAAACAACAAATCTGGAGTTTGATCTAGGAGTTTTGAAACAATTGGCTTATGTCTGCAAAATTAATACTGAATTTTCAAACATAACATCTTCAGATAAAGCTGTATAGATTTCATTTAAAAATGAAAGAAACTCTGAGTTTAACATACCTCATTTATCTCCACTTCAGAAAGTGAAAAATTTGTGTATTTTGAAAATAGAAGTCATTAAAATTGCCACCAGTAAACCTCACAGGTTTTGTTCAAATGCTTCAGTTCCTACTTCAGTACATCTGAAATCAGTCATTAGCAGAGTCATAATTGTTGCAGTGGAAACAGTGCTTTAAAGAAATGGTGGAGCAATAAGATAACTGAAAACAAAATTTTCCACCAGAGTCATTGTTTGGTGAATGATCAAGAATCTAGATATTCTTTTATTTTTTTAAAAAAGGCATTATTCAAAATATTTCTGCAAGGATGCATAAATAGCTTTGAAATCTTTCTACTAAAAATTACATTTGAAGCTGTGCAACCAGTAACTTCAGATTATAAATGAACATATACTGATGTTATTAAAGTATGAGCAGCTATATTTGTCTTTTCAATCTAATTCTGGGGGGAAGTTTTTCTTTCAACAACCAGGCTTGTTTCCTGACCTACATACACTCTTCTGGTGAATTTACATCCAGAGTAACTTGCAGTTTTCATTTGACTGCATAAACTAAAATTAATTATTGTTTTAAAAGATACCAGTTTTGCATTGTGCAACATCTGACCTTTTCAGATTCTGACACATTACCTGCCTTGCTTTGGACTCTGCTAGATTTCCTTAACAAAAATAAATGCTCAGCTTTTACTTTTGAGCTGCCCTACTGCTAATTTGTACTTTCACTTCAGATGGCCACTGTCTTACTGGCAGAAATAATAAAACCACAAAATTCACTCCATCTAAGATGCTTTCTACATGGCAATTGGCATATTACTGCAATTAATTATTACAGTAATAGAAGTCTTCTTTCATGTAATGAATTCCGTTGTCATAAAATTCCAGACTGCAATGGGCAGCTCTGCAAATATAGTGATATTCCAGGTAAACCAGTATCCGTTTTAACTTGCTGAAAAGCACCTCTAGCTCGATATTACTAGTTCAACTCCAGCCTTCGACTTTTTTAGGTCTTGGTTTTCTTTTGTTTCTACAGATCTTCTGGTCAGGTTTTAAATTTATTCCAAAAGAACATTTAATATATCAACTGCTAAATTCTTATAAGCTTCCCCAATAGTAGTGGCCCTTTTATATTATATATTTCATAGGCTGTGGACCTTGGTAATAGCTATTGTTCTTGAACGAGATGAGTGCATCACAGACGGCTTATGCACCTGCACCAAATATTTACCTCAGTCTGTTCATTATTAGACTGTTTTGTACTGAAAAAAAGAAGTTGTGTATAGTGGAGGAAAGCATGTCTATTAAGTACCACTTAATAGAATTGTTCATGTCGAATTTTGGTGCATGCTTCTGAAAATGCGCTTTTTGGGATGGGTGATATTTTTATCTTAAATAAATCATTTGCAGACTGCAACTGAAATTTATTGTAACTTTCTTGCAATTTTTTCCACACTTATGTATGAGAAATAAACTCAGTTAATCTGTAAGAGATAGTTTAATGGGAAAAATAGTGGGGGTTTTCTCATCTTTGCCAGATTTTTTTGAGCAATTTCTGCAGAATTTTGCATTTCAACCTCTGAGTAGGTTTACACACTTTAACCTCTGAGTGAAAATAGACTATGTGCTTCCCAAAACATGATAGGATAGCACAGTTTCTACAGAAACAGATTTTGATACTGATGGTGAAGAGTGCTATGCAATTGAAGATGAGAAGCTATATCAAAAGAAATTCTCTGAATATGAGTACCATGGCACAATTGATGTACTGACTTTCTGGATTGACAGGTAACTTAAAGACATGCTACTCATTTATTAATTATTTACAAAAAGTCCCTAAAACCAAAACACCAACAAAACAAGCAAAGCCCAAACAAACACCAAAAGTAACAAACCCTAAACACAAGGAAAACCAAAGAAAAACTCCCAACCCACAAAGATTTGCAGACTTTGCTTATGTGTTTCTGACAGTTTCTAGATTTAAGAGCTCTTTAGCAAAAATCTTGAGTCAGAGGTTTGCCTAAGTAAAACCTGTATAAGTAGGGACACAGTTAACTTACATCCTTAAAGGTAGATAATAAAGTCAAAAGCATAACTTTATTTTACTGACAGTTGGCTCCTACTCATAGTTATTAGCTACAAATGTTATTCTACAGTATTTATTATTTTAAATTTTATACAATAGAGGACCTATATTGCTGTTCCATTAAAAATCAGGATTTTGCAAGTCAGTTGTTTGTTTAAAAAAAACCCCTACAACTGTTCATTTAAAGAAGCCTAAATTATCATCACTGAAAATCTAACAAGTCAAATTACATTCTTTTTTGGAGGGAAACTATATCAATACTCACGAGACCAATTGATTGTTGTTTATTTATCACAACAGTCCCTGGTGCTAGACTCTTTCCTAAGAAAAAGCCTATGTATTCAATGCTTTTTAAAAATTATAATTTAAAATAAAACAATGTCATATATTATCTGTTCTCTTCATATGCACCTGTGAGACAACGTTTTCTCTAGACAATAATGATTAATCCTGTGCAGACTAACATATGTTTGTCCTGTTGCTGGGAACTACTAAAATTAAACATCTATATTGTCTGGTGCTGATTTTCAATCTTACCTTAATTTCTCTCACTGCTACGGAGAATCTGACAGAGATGCAAAGAATTCCAAGCTTCACACAGTTGAAAATCAAAACCAGAGTGAAGCAAGTTCCTTTTTTTTTTTTTTAATGTAATGCTCATTAGTCTTGTGGACGTCAAAGCTTCTACAGTCATTAAGACATGGAAGCCTTTAATTATGAAGACCAAGAGCTCCACCCCTTGAAATTTTGCTGACTTGTTAATATGCCTGCAGCTTTCATAGTTCTTCTGTGACCTGGTAAAGGTACTAATGTAATCTCACATATTTAGTAAGTACTTTCAGAAGATGATTTCAGACTGAGATGGAAATGAGATGCTTGTCTCTGATGTAACAGAACAAAGGCTCTGCCACAAAGACTTACAGAAAAAAACGATGCCACATGAAGTTTAACTTTAGAGAAGCCTCTGTATAGCTCTGCCATTTAAAATCTGAGCAAAATATATGTCTGATATTCACTTCATTCTGTGATTCCAACATAATTTTGATTTAATCAAGTACCCTCCAAGTTAATTAATGTTAAGACACTGAAGCACAGAAACCAGGTCTCTGTCTTCTCAAAGTTAGCAAGAGGCCTTTCTGGTCATACAGGCATGTTCAGTCTCAAGCTTGCTCTCAAAGCCAGTATGTCTTGACTAACTGGGCAGTACTTGAATAACAGATGTGGAGAACAACCCAGAGTTCATGTGGGCAGGCAGGTACTATTGGGGGTTTAGAAATGGATTTGCATTTACTTTAGGAGGGGAGAGCCTGCAATGAAATGGCTTCTATCCAAATGTGTATATACAAAAACCTTATACCAACAGAAAGTCTCCTCCTTTGATTTCATTTTATCAGAAAACAGCGAATTCTTCTCCACTCCTTGAAAGCCTGTCTAGTTTGCCGATCCCAAGTAGATGCATACACCCTCTAGCCTGAAGTAGACATCTGGGACAATATTATAGGTAGCTTTTGACCTTATTCTGGTTAAATCTAATATGCCCACTTTAGGTACTGACTCTTCAGAATTCATGTATCTCAAATGAGACTTTGAAGTTCTTATTTCTTATGACCCTTCAGACAGATGTTTTAATTCCAATCAGTGGTCACCATCTAAATCTTAGGATCATCTAGTATAAATATCAAATCCTTTATTGACCTCTAGGAAGTCATCACTTCCAGATGAAGACACACACTTTAAGGATGGTATTTAAAGACCTCTTCAAAGATAACCTTCTCACTTGTTCATTTTCATAGAAAAAGTTTAAGAAAATTTTCTCCAAAAGCTACCTCAACAAAAAAAAATTAATCAAAATCACAAACTGACAGTTCTCATCACATTTAAGTAGCAGAAAAACAAAAACCAACCAACCAACCAACCAAAAACAAAACCAAAAGAAAATCTATTCTAAATAAGAAGGGTCTGTCCAAGGCCTTGACATGGAACGAGTGTATCCCAGCTCCACTGTTACCACACTGCACTACTGCATAGGGTACAGGGAAATGTTTGGTTATTCAAGACTCTCATAAATCCTCCTGAAGCAGCTGTTTTGAATAATGATTAATAGGGTATGGGAAAGAAGCTTCTGCAGACTGCTGTATTTTTGCTAACACTGCAACTACATTAGCAATTCAGTTTGGACCAATTGCACAAGTTTCTAGCAAGTTCCTCAGCTGTCCCCAGTTGTGGCATAGCATTTCAGTTCAGTAGAAGTTTTAGTGTTCTCTTGCTAAATTTATCTAAGTAGAAATTCAATGTGAAGCACCCCTGTGGGTAGATACAAAATTCTTTTTAGCCCTATCTTTGTTTTGGATAAGGTAGAGTTAGTTTTCTTCATAGTAGCTGGTATGGGCTGTGGTTTGGATTTGAGCTGGAAAAACTGTTGATAATACAGGTGTGTTTTCCTTAGTGCTGGGCAGTGCTTGCATAGAGTTAGGGCCATTTCTGCTTCTCACCCCATGAGCAAGGAGGCTGGGAGTGCACAAGGAGTTGGGAGGGGAGACAGCCAGGACAGCTGACCCCAGCTGACCCAGGAGATGTTCGAGACCATATGACATTATGCTCAGCATATAAAGCGGGAGGAAGAAGAAGGAAGGGGAGGATATTTGGAGTGACAGTGATTGTCTTCCCAAGTAACTATTATGTGTGATGGAACCCTGCTTTCCTGGGGATGGCTGAACACCCGTCTGCCCATGAGAAGAGATGACTTAATTCCTTGTTTTGCTTTCCTTGTGTGCACAGCATTTGCTTTACCTATCAAAGTATCTTTATCTCAATTCAGGCATTTTCTCACTTTTACCATTTTGATTCTCCACCCCTATTGCACCAGGAAGGGTGAGGAAGTGGCTGTGTGGGGGTTGGTTGGCACAACTCACATCAACCTTTCCTTCAATTATCAGCCACCACAGTAGACAGCACTAGACTGAGGATTGGCACTTTGGGTGCACGTTGCCAGTAGGCATTGACTGTTTTACTTGCCATTGAACAGTACTTGTGGAAGATAACAAAGATGTGAGCTTAACTGTGATGTGCATGGATATAATAATAAAGAAGGGGGTTTAAAAGTTTTGCTTAAAAATATAATCACAGGCTTATACTCTGCATTTCTATGACCTAATTGAAATAACTTGTTCTGTTACATTAAGAAGTCATAAAGACAAATTTAAAATAACACTAAATACTTATTATTCTTCCAGATATATTTTAAATGAAAGAAACAGTTTATTTCAAAGAAATAATGAGTTAAGACTACCCACCTCCTTTAAATCAATGGAAAAGCTAATAATCAATTATGCTGATTAGAATCATAGCTAGTGCCCTTCATAAACTTCTCAACCTTATGGTGAAAGGTTAAAGTTATTAAAAAGAAAAGGGATTGTATGAATGTGTTAATTTTCTTAGACTAACAGAACAATGTCATTCTGTAATTAAGGAATTTTAGTTTGCTTTGACAAACTTACCTCCCTCCTTTTAGTTGAAAAAAACCTCTCCAAAATGTTGTTTTCAGTTCTGACCAACATGTCATGTAGGACTGTTACATCTAACTGCATTACTAGTTAGAGGCTTTTTTTTGTTTGTTGGGAAAGTTGCTAACAGAATCAGTGGTATCAGAATGTCATAAGAATTGACACAAACTTGTGAACAATTTAAGGGGGCCATTAATTAAGTTTGTTAATTCAGTGAGAAATTTCTTAATTCAAATGGTAGGAAAGAATAACATGAATTATAATGTGGGAAATATACTCTGATTGTTTGCTGTCACATGCAAATAATCATGAATACATCAATCTACTAATTGCTAATCAGACCCCATTCTGTTTTAATAAATTCATCTAGCAAGGGTTTTCTGTCAATATTTAATTAATGCAGCTTAATATAATGAGTGTTCTGTTAACATCTCTTCATATCAAATATGGGACTCAGACATTTTGCAGCACAGCATTGCTTTTCTTCACATGAAAGTGGTGCTTTCTTTTACATAGCAAATATTATCTGAGACAACCAAAAGTTTATGATACCATCCATTTTTAATGTAGCAACACTTATGCAAGAGCCTTGAAGCTGCACCATTTTGGGTACTATAAGTATGCTTTTGAATTGTTGACTGAGATGTTAAGTTTATCACAAAACTTGTGTTACAAGTTACATAACAAAATTATATAACCAAGAAGAAGCTATGCAATGGGAAAACAGCCTAAAAATGTGTGCCCGTTTTTCAGATGGCTTCCATTTGTTCATGTGGTGACCTCGCAGTTTAAATAGTTAAGTAACCACAAATAAAAATAAACCTTTTGTGGTGCCCAATGCAGTAGCTGACACCGGATTTACTAGAATTTTAATTTGTTTAATTTTAATTAAGTTTTCCAGTTTTCTTCACTGTGTCTTTGCTTTTCTTCATGTGTCTTTTTACAGTGTAATTCTGCAATATCTCAGATTTTATGTATATTTGCATATTGACCACATTAATTCTCCAGTCTGTGTAAGATTCTTAGTATTTTATTCATTATAATGAAAATTGGAGGGCAAACGATCAGTAAAAAGTATCAGATGTACTTCACTGATAGCATATAATTGCAATTAATAGCACTTTATTCACTTAAAAAATAAGTAACTACAGGACATCTTAAGGAATGATCATGGTTTAGTTTCATTAAAAGTTTACCAGTTGGAGAGCTCAATATGCCTAGAACGTTCAGCAGGTTTCTATTTTGCTTAATAGAAAAAGGAGTGGTTTTGAAAAGTAAGTGTATATTTATTTACATATTCATAACTATAGATAGTGTTTTCATTTAAGTACATCACCAGATTTTAATTGTGGTAGACTACAATAGTCACTATATATATTAATATTTTTAAACTAATGTGACTTCACTGACCTGATATGCATGGGAATTGACCCCTTTATTTTGAAACCCAATTTCTATTTAATTTGCCTTCTTATTTATTATAAAAATCAGATTTTTATTCAACACACTTTGTATTGGTAATGTTTTGGGGTTTTTTTTGTATTTTGTCTTTATTACATTACACAGTTTATTCTTTTCAGAATATTCAGAATTATTTGGGTTAAAAATAAAAGCAGGTAAGTTAGAGATGCTATGAAGTTCTTTTAAACATAGAAAGAGAGGTAATTTGTCCTTGGAAATCAAAGCTGCCGTTTAGAGAGCCAGACTTACCGGGACTGAAAGTAGCAATTCCCCTCAAAGCTAGTTAAGTCACTGGACCAAGTAAAGAAACACTGTAGGTCTTTATCATTCCATGTGATCAGAATAATTCTAATTTTGTAATAAAAATTAATTATATAATGGAATAAACTTCTTTTCTTCTGTATATTTAGCTGGTGCTATGTGTGATAATGGAGGTTAATTTGAGAAGAATAACATACAGTGTTCAGAAAAAAACATGAATTGAAAACAAATGTGTTGCAGGTTAACCTCAGGATTTTGCAATCAAGCACTTGTTTGAGTGTCTCAGGAAGCAGCATTTGTTTCACGCCATTTTGTTGTTGGGGATCTGACTATATCAACTACTAGGCAAAAAGACAGGTCTCCTAATAAACATGATCCAGTGGAGCAGACAAAGACAATTCAAGCAGGAATTAAATGCCCAAACAGTATAGGCAGCTCAACTAGAATAAATCCCACCCCTACTCACTACAGACCTACATGATAAGATGCAGACAGTTCTGTAGCTGTTCAGTTTTCCAGTCTGACAAGTACTTGCCCTAAAGCTGTATAACTGAGAATACTAACTATATGCTCCCTTTTCATTCATGAGTTTTTAACTTGTTAGGATTTAGTGATTTTGAAGGGAATTTCCCAGTCAACCTCCTTTACCAGGTTCACAGTGTGAAACAACTTCAAAGTATACAAGCAGGATTTCTTTCAGAACAAACAGAATTAGAAGATGGACTGCTGGAGTGCAACCAGTGCATGCAATCTACTAGGGATTGGCAAATTGGGCTGGCATGAAGAGCTTTGCTTCTAGACTAGGTTCCAGCAGTCCAGGATTGAGGTAAATCACCTCTGAATAGACAGGATGAATTATAAGGACCAGAAACACATATGGTTTTGACTCCTAACACATGAAAATGGCATTTTTAATCATATGCCTGTAGCTAGGCACTGTGTCCAGCTAGAGTATTTGTTTGTACAGTGTCTCAAGAACCAGGATAATGCCAGAAACTCTAAAACCCTTTTCTTCTGTTATACTCCCAACATTTTCCCCTCTTCTTTCATCCATCATTCATAACCATGAGAATACATGTGAACTGTATTCTTTTAAGAGAGATAAAAGAGATTTTTTTTTCATTGACAAAGGAGAAGCTACAGTACACAGGTCATCAGGAATGGGATCAACATTAAAACAACCAGCTTCCGCCAATAGGAATGACAGTTTGCTGCCCATTCAAACCAGAAATACAACAGTCCACTCTTCCTTCCTTTCATCCTTAAAAATATTCTGCTTTATCTGTTTGCTTCCCTACCACAGCCTCTTTCATCCTGACATTCTTTTTCTTTCAGAGTAGCCAACAGTAATGTGGGAAAATAGAAAAGCTTTATACTACTATGATTATTCTATAGTTTCTTCCTTGAGTCACCACTCATACAAGAATACTGGCAATTTCTCAAAGCACTTTTATTTCCCACCTCTGATAGATAAAGTTTTGAAGATCTCTTTTGTTTGGTTTTGTTTATTTCTTAAATCAGAGAAGCTCTAGAAGAAAGTGATAATAAAATTTAGCACTTTTCCTCTTGGTGAAACCTATCACAATGAAAATCTTGTAGATACAATAGTAGCCACTGGCGAGCTCTAGATTCACTTTAATTATTAATCCTCAAGGACTGTATACAGATGAAAAGGACAACTCGTACCTTTCTGCTCTTCCTGACATCCAGTAAAATGACATCTGACTTTGTGTGAGGTGAAACCAATGCATAACCTCAATACTCTCCTCATTTACATAATGCTAACAGGAAGAAAGCTGTTGGTCGCTTTGAAGTAAATCTTCTGAGATAGTGGCAGTCAATAATGCAAATTGAGGTTTCCACATACTTTTCTTCTGTGACCTGTTCATCTTTTTTTATCACCAGGAGTTATCAAGTCTGATTTTTCAAAATGTGTTTTCCTATGGTTTTTGACAATAATGAAAGCCCATAAGCTAAAGGACAGGAGGCAAAAATGCACAGAGGGCATGATTCTTAGACAACAGAGTATGTTAATGATAGATTTAAACAGTCTTTATACCTGGAGATCTTTGAGTTGATACATGACCTTGCAAAAGAGCAATTCATTACAGTTCTTGCAATGGCAGCTTCAAAAAAGTCATCAATAACTGCTGGGCAGTTAACACAAAAGAGTGAGCAAAGAGGGCAAATAGCATGGTCTTGAAGGCAAGGAAACACTGGAAAATATGCAAGCTTCTATCAGGAATGCATGTTCAGTTTTCAACCAAGTAATCTAATAAAAGATAATTGAATAAGATAATAAAGCTATTGTATTCACCCAGCAAACTAAACAGTTTCTTTGACATTATTTCTCTATTGCATCTGTTACTCTTACCCTGTATGAAGGATGAGGTACTGCCATCTCCATTTAAATACTCCAGTTCACTGGAGTATTTGCTTAATTAGGACATCTCCCAGAGAAACAATTTGGCTGAAAGGCAAAGTGTTCTACTTAATTCTCAATATCACTGCAACTAAAACCATCCTTCTCCCACTGAAGTGAAGGATAAAAATTCCAGTGATTTCACTTATTGCAGAGATGTTTATAAAGTTGATGAGGAGTGAAGGCAAAATGCAGGTTACTATCTTGTCAACATACTCTTGTTTTCACTTTTCCTCACTAAATACTTTTTAGTACAGTAGATGTGATGATTTTTCCACTACTGAGTGAAATAATTGTGAAAAACAGGAAAGAGTGATATCTCTATTCCGATAAGTGTGTGAGCTGGTGGCCAATTTTTTAGTGCTTTTGGTTTATGTTATGACAATGCTATGATAGGCATTTATGCAAATATACTACAAGCTTATTCTCTAGGTATCATTAAGAATAAAATGCTCCTTTTTTCATATATTTTTTATTTATGCCTTGTTTCTCTGGGAAGAATGATACTTCAATTAGATAAAGAATAACTAAAATGCTTTAATTTACTTCAATATAATTCATCTAAATACCTGCTGGAGCAATTGAAACAAGGGTTTGGCTCTCAGAACACACATTTATTTAGGATGATACGTTGCCAATAAGTGTGGTTCTAAAATATTCAAATATTACAGTGAGGCACCTATACAGAGATGAAATCCCAGTTTTCAGCACTCTATTGTGCAATAATGACATAATGGTCATATTTTTTAATCCCTGTCTCAACTGTCATACTTTTTGAGTAGCTGAACATTTATAGTTCATGATCGTTATTTTCATATTGGGAGATAAAGTGCTTGATGGAAACGTTTGACTCTGGTCTAAATTTATTTAAAATATGTAGGCTTTTGAAGAGATATTGTATAGCAATGTCAAATCAGAGTTCATAATTAATAAAGACAGAACTCGTTAAAGCAAACCTAAAACAGTCTCATCCCAGGCTCTTTTATAGGTGCAATTCTTCTTTAGCTCACACCAGGTTTATATATTACAGCAATACTGACAAAACTTTTATCAATGTTGAAGGCAACTATATACTATTAAATAGAGCCAGTCCTTATCTTTTCATTGTGTAGAACTTCCTAATCATTTAATATCAAGCGTAATTTTGTTGACCCAGATAAGCCAGGAATCTGCTCTTTTTTACTCGCTGTTTTTACAAAAGACAGGTACTAAAATGAAAATTAGTTGAAATTCATCTTCTGTCCTTTTGACTTGTGTATTCACTTTTTTCCCATGTTGCTGTGCTGCAAGAAGAATTCTGCATGCAGAGGTCATGACACAACACATACTTACTAAGAGGCAGTGAGACATGGTAGGCTCAGGCATATAATCTATATGGCAGCATGGCCCAACAGTGAACAGTTCAAACTCCCACTTCTAAATATCTGGTTCTAAGAAACAGTAAAAAAAAGTAAAAACCATAAAACCTGGAAATAAAAAGATTTAATTTTCAAATATCATCATAAACATCCTGATATTTGTGTCGTACCTGATAAAAAATAAACTAGCTGTCACACCTGATTCTTGGCTTCTCTTCATTTACCGGACTTTTTTTTCTTATATCTCAGGAGGGGTTTTAAGTGTCATAACAAAAAAATTAAAAAATAGCGATACGCTAATACTTAGATCCTGTCAGGGACGTAATCATCTCAAGTAAGGATCAAGGGAAACCAATGGTCCAAATCTATAACTGTTTTCCAGTTATCTTTGGGTGACTTGCTACCAACTCACACATTAAGTGGATTCTACAAACACCCTTAATAAAAAAATAAACAGAAAACCAACAAAAAAACCCAAACACATTTTCTATTTTACTAAAATCCTTCTGTGCATGCCTTGGCATAATGCTGCCCTGACTAAACAGCTTTGGGGCACCTCAGCTAGGTAAGGATTCAGAAACTAGGTAAGGATATCAAATTTTTGGGGCACAGGACAGCCAACTGCTCTCTCAGGGCAGGGAGACAGCAGTCCAGGGGGACAAGGCAGCCGGGGAGTGTCTCAACCTCCAGCCCAGAGCAAGGGCAGCCTTGGGCATCAGTTGCCTCTCTGGGAAAGGAGGTAGATAGAGGCCAGCCTGGGACATTATCGCAAAATCATAGAATCCTTACGGTTGGAAAAGACCTTTAAGATCAAGTCCTAGCACCTAACAAAACTGCCATGTTCACCCTTAAACTATGTCCTCGAGTGCCATATCTACATGGGGTTTGAACACTTCCAGGGATGATGAGTCAACCACTTCCTTGGGCAGTCTGTTCTAATGGTTTACAACATTTTCCATGATTTTTTTTTACTAATATCTTACCTAAACCTCCCCTTGTGCAACTTGTCCTTTCACTTGTTATTTCCTTTACCAGTAGGAGAGGCTGACCCTCACCTGGCTACAACCTCTTTCAGGTAGTTGTAGAGAATGATCAGGTCCCCCCTAAGCCTCCTTTCCTCCAGCTCCCAGCTCCCTCAGTCACTCCTCAACAGGACTAGTGTTCCAGATCCTCCACCAGCTTAGCTGTCCTTCTCTGAACTTTCTTCAGTACCTTGTCTTTCTTGTAGTGAGGGACCCAAACCTCAACATAATATTGAAGGTCAGCCTTCATCCCCTAAGCAGGAGTCAGGCTCAGGCCCAGAGTGGATACCCCATGTCAGACATAGCGTCAGGATGGCCAGATTCAGGTGCAGGCTCAGGATCAGTACAGCAGAAGTCCAGGCCCAGGTACGGGACCTGAAAGGTGATAAACCTACAGTTTGTCTCCCAACAGACTCACAGACCCAGGGTGAGCCGTTTTGGTTTTTTTTCTAGTTTTGTTTTGTGGGTTTTTTTGTTGTTTTTTTTTTCTTTTTTTGCATTTGCTATTTCATATGCCTGAGTTTTGCCACATGATTTTTCAATGAATATTTGTGTTCTTCTAGAAACTACTGCAGTCATTCAAACATAGATCAGACACTGGTGTCAGGCCAGATCTGCTGTATCTCCCAGAACTGCCCTGTAGGTCCCTTACATGTTGGATTATACAGTTCTTCTTTTGCTTCCTTCTGTGTCACTGTGACACTAGCAAGAGGTGATAACAAGGGTCTCTTCCCTTATTTCAAGAACAAATAAAAATTTTTGTTTCCAAATAAATAAGATGTATGTTGTTCTGATGTGGGTTTGGTTTTTTTTGTTTTTTTCTAGTTTATTGTTCAAAGAAGGTTGTATCAGAGATAAGATTTAGGTGTATTTTCTTCTTCTGAATATCTATCATTCCTTCTTCATTACATACCTTCTTGGGAGTTTCTTTTCTCAGGATATTTTACATTTTATTTTTATTTTTCTTAAACTTGATTACTATTTTTTTCTCTTTTTTAACATATAGTTGAAATTCATTTGAAAATGTAATATCTGAAGATTGTAGGTAATTTTGGCCTTTTTTTTGCGATAATGCCCATTCCAATATTCAAGCAGTCTCGGTCTTACTAAACTGAACCTGGTCATCTGTTTTAACTGTAGATCACATCTTTCTCTTAGGAAGTATGTATTTTTAAGACACATTTTTCAGTTTTCTTATAGGAATATGCAGTTTCTGAAGTTCATAGAGCCAGGATAATTAATGTCACTAATGCCCATAGCCTGATGTTTGATAAAGCACCTGGAGCAAACATCTGCCTTGAGAGTCCTGTGTTGTGTTCCCAGCTATGGCAGGATTGTTGGGTGAATTTAAACTGTATTGCATTTACATGGCAAGATTTTGGTAGTGGGGAAGCTGAAAGGCTGTATTCTGTGAGAAGAGGCCAGGGGCTGCCCCTATGCCAGACAGTGCCAGTACCAGGCAGCTGCAAAATGAACCTGCCACTGGTGAAAGTCTGGTGGCAGCACATTTAAAGGTAAAAAACAATGTGCAGCAGCTGTGAGAGAGGGGAGGTAGAATATGAGAGAAACAAGCTTGCAGAGGCCAAGGTCAGTGAGAAAAGAGGGGGAGAAAATGTTCCATGCACCCACAAAGAATGTGATTTTCTGGAACTGTGGCATGTAGGGGTTCTATGCCAGAGCAGCCTGTTTCTGAAGGACAGTAGCATACGGAAAGGAACCCCACTGGAGCAATTCTTGAAGAATTGCAGTCCATAGGAAGGCCCAATTTTGGAGATGTTTAAGAAGGACTGTATCCTGTGATAAGCAGTCGATGGTTCAGCAAAGAAATAGTGTAAGGAGGACAGACCAACAGAGAGGAACTCCTATCACCTGTTTGCAACATCCATTCCCCATCCCCCTTGCACTGCTTGGAGAAGGGAAGGGGGGTAGAGGACTCACAATTAAGAAGTAAAGTTGCATCTGGGAAAAGCGTGTGTCATGTGGTTTTAGTTTTGTCATTATTTCTCACTTTCTCTCTCTCTTTTTCTTTTTTAATAAATGAAATTAATTTTCACCCAGTCAAGTAATTTTTTTACCAGTGCCTGTAGCTTAGTGATTTTCTTCTCCTTCTCTCAGTCCATGAGGTTGTCCATCTTATTCTCTCTCTCTGCCCTATTTAGGAGGAAGAGTGAGAGACTGTCTAGGTGGTGTCTCGTCATCACCCAAGGTCAATCCACCACATGGGCAAATAATCAGACAACTTACAACTTGCAATCTAAAATAAAAGATGATGTGATTTAGATTATCTCCAAACTCTACCATGTAGGCTCAGAATGGTGCCCACGGATGTCTGGAAGTGTATCAGCTCTTACTATAAAGGAGTATTTTGCTAAATACCATTGCATACGTCACATAGGAGCTGCTCATGGTATCCAGTCTACCATTTAGTTACCACATACTGAAGCATCAAAATGCTAAGTGCAGTAAAGATAAAGTAGCTTTTTTTCCAAAGATTACCAAGTTCTTAGCTAATATTTTATGCTCACGTCTTGATTTTATGATGCCTAAGTCCATATTCCTAGTCTTAAAATTTACTCCTTTTCTCATTCATAATATCTCAGTGAAAGAGTACTACGCAGTGCTTGAAAGGACCTTGAGTCAAATTTCCCAACCTACTCTACCTAAGCTGTCCTTATTAATAGACTTCAAGCATGTCTCCCTCTTACCAAGCTGTTTGCCGATTTGTCAGTTTTCCAGTTTGCCAGTTGGTTTATGTGTCAGGTTTTGTTTCTCAATTTGTTAATTTGTTAATTGCTTTCCACTTTCACAGTATTTACCCAGCTGAATACACGTCTTCATTCTAGTGATTGCGGTGACAAAAACACAGATACTCAGTTCAACCCAATACCTAACAGTTCTGTTTAGAAGGGTATGATATTGATATGTAGTATTTTTAAAACTTTTTGTTGTATGTATTTGTAAATACTTTAAACAAGACATTTTGGTTTTTAATCTACATGAAGTTACCCAAATACTCCACATGAGCAATTATCAAATCTATGGCTTATATATATTTGCATTTCCTAATAGGATACATTTTAGCCAAGGCATTCTATGCCTTGAGAGAAACTGAACTGAATCCACAAATTGACACGACTGTACCTGTAAGACAGAATACCAGGAAATATGTATAAGACAGCATGCCAGGAAATTCCCATTTTCCATGAAAAACCCACTTTAACCTTTAGGAATAGCGACAAGATCATAAATATATAAAACAAAACAAAAAAGCATACTGAAGAAGGAGAATCATTCCCTGCTAACATACCTGTCTAGTGCTACACACTTCAAAGTATTGTTTTCTTCTTTTTAAGGATCAACATTCACATTTCCCAACTCTTAAAAATGTGCTCTTGAGTTGCTCTGTTATTGTGGAATTATCAAGTTAGTCTGCTGAAGGCAGTTTCTTTGCAGAAAACAATTTAAGATTTATTGGACTTGAGAGTTTTACTCTACAGCCACTAGTTATAGCCCTTGCTGTGGAAAGAAGAGACACGGTCTGCGATCTGTGCTCCTGGTGCTTGTTGTTCTTAAAAAAAAAGGAAAATCCAATAATGTTTAAGTACTGTTGTGACATGAGCTTTTAGTTTCTTCTTGTTATTACTCTTTCCTTCATGTAGTGTCAATTTATCTGAACACAGCTGATACTCGAACTGTCTTGGCAGAAAAACTGTTTTTCATCTGTTTCAACATGACGGTCAGTTTCACAACCTAAGACACTGAAACTGAAAACCAAGATGGTTAACTTTATCCTACTTTAATTTGCACCTTCTGATGTCACAACGTATAACAGACATGACTAAGACTTTTAGTCTTTGTGGAAACTGACAATCATCATTTGAAATTTCCCTCAATGCTTGGTTGTAAGGAGATCAAAACAACACTAAAAAGAGGGAATTAAGTAACTGTATGAGGGAGAGCTTGATCTAATTTACTAATTATTTAGGAATGATTCAAGGTTTCTTCCTTACGTGAAGATCAATCACCAAGTAAAATATTTCTGAAAAATTAATTTTTTACACTGAAAGTAGAATGACTGTGTCAATCTTTGAATGCTCAGTCGGAGAGAAATTGTAAAACCTGGCTAACAACCTTCTGTTGTGTTTCCTTGAATATTGACCATACTATAACATGTTTTTTAAATCTATGTTTTAATACACACATCTTCATCTTGGTTTTGCAATTGGATCTAATTTTATGCATTTTAAAGCATAATAGCACAGAAATAATAATGTTTTCTTATCAAATGTCTTCTTACAAATATTTTTACAGATCCTTATTTGGTTTGTACAAATTCTTAGCTATCTGAATAATAACCACCATGGCTCCAGGCTCCATACCTTCACAGATACTGTGAAAAATTAAACCTGTCCTTGGCTGAAACCAGGACAGAAGGTTTTCACACAGCCACAAAGGAGGGAAAGGCTGGGTTAATTCAGTGTAAATTTTAGGTATACAACTCAAGTTCTAACATTAGTATTGTAATTGCTTTTCTTTAGCATTTGAATAGCAATTTCAGAAAGTAGTTTGGTCATAGAGGTTAAAGTCACATGAGATCAATACAAGTGAAAGTATGGAAACCGGTCTTTATGATAGGCATCAATTGGAGCCATAAACCTAGCAGGGCATTACAAGATCATTTGAGAACTCCAACTCCTGGAGGCTGGAACTTTGGGAAACCCCTATGGAGTAAGAAGACCAAAACATTGCTACAGAGACCTAACAGGATAGGTCTTGTGGCACATCACTTAAGCGCCTCATGGTTCTCTTTGATGAAATAATCAAAGCAAGTGTTTTCCTACCATGGGCAAAGTGGCTCCATTTGTGGGAACAAGGAATAGATTCTTGATTGTGAATACACCAAGCCCCTCTTAAGTGATTCTTAACTAGTTCCTTAACTAATTGGGATTTTTTATTTCCTGGATAATAATTTCTTCAAGATGAAGATTTTCTTAATTCTGGACCAAATTTTCAGGAAAAAGTTGGTCTAGTACCTGTCTCATAATTGTAGACAATTCATACTCTATTATTTTTGTAGATGATGGATTTTCCATTCCGGAATATACCTGATATCTTTAGAGACGCACAGTCATACATATTAAGCCATCAGAATACTTGTTATCATGTGTTTATATTTAATTTATTGCCTCTGCTCCCTTCCCTGATGTTTATCATATGTGCAATTTACTATTTCCCTTTTTAACCTTATATTTTCAATTTAATTTCCAGTAATCATAAGTGAGAAAAACACAGCAATGTTAGCAAGAAGTGAGATGAAACCTGGTAGAAGGAGACAATTCATTCAGACATTTAATTATCATACTTTATGAAGGTGTGGACAAGCTGTCCAACCTGTCAGTCTTCAGTCAAATAGAAATAATCTACTTCCTCAGAAAAGTCATCACAAAGTGGGCCAGTGAGGTGAGAAAAACAATTCTCATAATCTCCCTTAGCTCTTAAGTTCTGTAGGTATATTTTTCAAAAATAGCATATTTATATGAGTGTCTGTCCTGTGGTTCTACCTTGGTGGCAGGCTGCTAGAACGTGACTTGTGTGCAATGAACCAGGATCTACTCTGAAATGGACCTAAACAGCCAATTGCCTGCCAAGCATGACACCAGCCCAGGGAGAATCTAGTACTGCTACTCAAACATATTTGAGTGGTATTTGCTGGCAGGATAAACAAAACAGATCTGTAGAAGACATGGAGCAGATAGGTGGAAGAAGACATCACTGAAGACACAGGTAGAGATGCATTCTTGGAAGGAGCACTTTATGCCACAGGTGGGGCAATCTTGAGGAACGGTGATCCATGGGTGACCCTTTCTGGGATGCAGACACCTAAGAGGGACTACAGCTGTGGGTGACTCCAGGGCAGCAACAGCCTGAGGGTCTGTAGCTTTGGGCAACACATGCTGGTATAGAAAACAAGAAGTCAGGAGCAGAGGGACACTGATACCAACTTTCTGTGACACATATCACCCCCCTGCAAAGGAACTGTGTAGGATTGAGTGTAATCTGTGGCAAAAGCAAAGGAAGTCAAGACTAGAAAATTTGGTACTTTCAGCATTTTTTTTTATTAGAATAAAGAAAACAAGTGAATGGCCATTTAATTTCTATATGAATTTAAAAAAAAACCCCAGAATTTATTTAATAGCATATTATTCAACAGTCTACTCTTATATAGTTTTTCTCATAGTGTTTTACAAACAAAGTCATAATTTTATCCAACTATCAGACATGAAAGTTGAGGCTAAATGGTCAGTAATAATACCAAACATCATTACCCAGTAACTGATAACAGAATATAAATCTATTTTGTTACCACTTATCAGCTCATCAATATAATCTCTGGTTTCAGGTATCATTATATTAGTAGATATAATCAAAATTCTTATGTCCCAAGTCCCTGCATATACCATATGGTCTTGGAAAACAGACTTCACAGGAAGGAGAATATGAAGGTATCAGTTAGTAGCGGTTGTGGCACCAAACCTGTCAGAGTTCAAGGACCATCTATCTGAACAATGCTCTTAATCATATGGTTTACTTTTAGGTAGTCCTTCAAGGAGCAGGGAGTTGGGCTAGTTCGCCATTTTGGGTCCATTTCATTCTATGAGTCTATGACACTGGGAACAGTGGATTTCCACTCATTGACACTAAAATTGTAAGGGACCAGTTGTATGTTTGTAAGTCCATAGGGCCTGATGGTGATTCATCCCCAAGTACTCAAGAAGTTAGTGATGTTACAGAAGGAATGCTCTTTATCTACCAAAAGTCTTGGGAGTCTGTCAATACTTTTCAAATTGATTAAAAAAAAAAAGATATCAGGGAAGACCCAGGAAACTACAGATCTTTTATCTAACTGCAGTACCTGGAAGAGTCATGGAGAAGGTCATACTGGGTGCTACTGAGAGACTTTTAAAGGAGAATGCAATCATCAGACATAGTCAACATGAGTTCACAAAATGAAAATCCTGTTTAATTAATCTAATATCCTTCGACATAAGGTCACCTCCTTAGTGATGAAGGGAAGACAGTAGATGTAGTTTTACTGGATTTATTAAGGCTTTTGATACTGACCCTCATAGCAACCTTCCATACAAATTGTCCAACTGTGACATGGATACACAGTGCACTGGATGAAGAACTGGATGAATGGTAGGGCTCAAAGGGTTGTGTCTCTAGACATGTTCCTCAGGGCTCAGTTCTAAGTCCAGTTCTGTTCAATACTTTTATCAATGATCTGAATGAAGGAGATGAATGAGCCACTAGCAAGTTTGTTGACAATATTAAACTAGGAGGTGCTGGTGATTCTTGAGGGACAAGTTGTCTTGCAGGAGAATCTAGATATATTGGACCATTGAGCAATTGTCAATGGCAGGAAATTTAACAAGAACTAATGCTAGATTTTGCACCTGGGATGGAGTACAGTCATACCAAAGTATAGAGTGGGAGAGGAGTGGCTGGAGAATAGCCCTACAGAAAGGATCTGGTCAGCAGCAGCTCAACAGGAGCCAGAGTGTACTCTGGCAGGCAAGAGGGCAAACCCCACCCTGGGGTACATCAAACATGGCATCACCAGCTGGTCAAAAGAGTCAATTATCCCACCATGTTTAGTATGGGTGGAACCTCACCTTGAGCACTGTGTGCAGTTCTGGGCCCTCACTATTTAAAGGATATGAAGATACTTGGATCTATCCAGAGGAGGACCACAAAGCTGGTGACAGGACTCTAAGGCATGTTCTGTGAGGAGTGGTTGAGTATTCTGGGATAACCTAGTTTGGAGAAAGGGAGTCTGAAGGCTGACCTCATTGTTCTCTACAGCTTCCTGAGAAGGGGAAATGGAGAGGGAAGTACTAATTTCTTATCTCTGGTAACCAATGATAGGATGCTTGGGAGGAGTTTGAAGTTGCACCTGGGGAATTTTAGACCAGACATTAGGAAGCATTTCTTTACCAAGAAGGTTATCAAACTCCCAAACAGCCTTCCTAGAAAGGTGGTTAATATCCCAGGTTAATTCCTGTCAGCATTTAAGAGTTGTTTGGACAATGCTCTTCATAATATGCTTTAACTTTTGTTCAGCCCTGAATTCGTTGGGCAGTTGGACTAGATGATTGCTGTAGTCCCTTCCAACTGGAACTATTCTATTCTATTCTATTCTATTCTATTCTATTCTATTCTATTCTATTCTATTCTATTCTATTCTATTCTATTCTATTCTATTCTATTCTATTCCTTTTCATTTAATTCCATTCCTAACTGAAAAATCAAGCCACAAAAAACTTTAGACTAGAATAAAGGTGATCACTATAATGTTAATGCAGTCTTGTTGTAGGTATGTCTTGTGATGTATCATCTAATTACCTCTATTCTCCTTAGGACTCCTGTCTCCAAAACATTACAGGTTATTTCCCAGATCTGTTCAATGTTTTGCACTCTCCTCAATGTCCACTGCCTGGACTCCTTCCCTGGCCCTCTTGCTTATTTTCTTCCTAAGACTGAAAACCTGGTCTTGAGAAGGAATTCTTAATTTCCCTAGAAGTGTTTCTACAACATTATCACAGAGTCTGTTACTGCTTCATAAACATTAATAAATACAATTTCTAATATAGGTACTGTCACTATTTTAGAGAGAGACCATTTTAGAGAGCTACTGTCACCATTTTAGACTGAGATTAAAAAAAAATCTGGTTTGAATACCTATGACCTCATTTTTCTTATTTGCATTAATGGATCTTCATATATTCGCAGCACAGCAAATCGACTTTAATTACATCTGTGAACAGTCAATATTGCTGTTACTGATGTGCAGTGTGCTCTGACTGTTATGAACAGGCACCTTTAGCAAGTATTGTTGCAGTGATTTATCAAATACAGTGAAATTCAGTGGCATAGACAGAATCTAGTTTCCAAACAAACATTGAGCTCCTGTAAATATAACATCAACCTTTATGTACTTCAGATTTTGCAATAAACAAAGCATGACTCTGTATAGGCAGCAGTCTCCTCTGCCTTGTTGTCAGTCTCTTCTTCTGTTGAGTGTCTCCTTTCAGGACTTATTCTCCTTAGCCTTTGTCTCCATGCTCTTTCCTGTGGACTATTTGCCATGTAATATCAGCCTCTCAAAACTCTTTGCTTTCAACCATATATCCTGTCTTCTGTTTTTTCCTTGTCTGCTTCATTTCTTACCATCAATAATACTTTTAGAAGTATTTATTAATATTCTAATTTACTGGCCAACTCTCTGACTAAATTTACCATCTGCTTTAGCCAGTTAAAGATGTACAAAAAGTGGAATTTAGATGGTATTTAAGTGTCTGATTTAAATTTTGAAAGCTTCAGTCTAAAAGCTGAAGAAAGTTAAAATGCAAGGGGCCTTTACTGTTTTACTTTTCTGTTTTTCTGAGATGTATCTTGTACTACAGCTGATCATAAAAGTGTTATATGGCAGCAAGCAGGGAAGTTGCTGGGAGCTTTTCTGTACTGAGGAGCACTGAATAATGTTAGGTTATGCTGACACTTCACTTTTATTAGTGAAAACAAAAGCTTACAGTTCAAAGGAATTATCTGTACTTGATGAAAGCCATATATACCTACATATGTACATAAATGCATACATGCAATTGAAGTTGAGGATGTCCTTTCAAATCAGGGTGTCACCAAACATCACCAGTATGCCCATGACAAAAGCATAGTACAACTACTGATTAATGTGTATATGCATGTCAGACAAATTATGTAGTCAATTAGCAAAATGAGCAATGTGTAACAATATAATTATATAAGAAGGAAATTAGTCAGATTCACATTTTGGAACCTGGACAATTATTGCATCTCTTGGCTGAAATTTGATTGGTAATATGAAATTTGACTCCATTTTGCTAATTGCCATACTGCCTAAAGTCAAGAAACATGAGTGACAATTCTTGCAAAATAGCTGCTTGTGACTGAAGAAATGAAGGTTTTATATTGATGGGAGGCGTAGACCTTGGTAGAAAAGTAACCCCAAAATCAGTCATTCAAAAATCAATAAAAGTATAACTGTCAATGTCTTGAAAGTATAGTGAAGCTTAGGACTGATTGAAAGCCAGAAGAAAAACTGTTCTCTCCCACTGTCCCCAAGAATTTTATGTAGTATCTATGACCACAGTGTAGGCTCCAGCTCTTTGGATTCTGTGACAATGGGATTTAGGCTGGTTCAGAGACACATTTCTTTCCCAGTCCTTCATCTATTAAGTTACATTTTCAGGACATGAAGTAAATTAAACCCAATGTTCAGGCAACTCTATTACATATATACCCCATCAGTGATGAAAAAAGATTTTTTTGTTTCATTTTATTCTGGTTTATTTTTTCCAGAAACAGTTAGGAAATTTAAAAAAGAGGGGTTTTTTTGCCTAGTCTAGTCTTCAATCTGCTCAATTATTCTCTCAAGAGTTTAAGTTCATGATTACTTAAGGATTAGTACTGAAATATACTCTATGATCTGTTTATTTATCATGTAGAAAATGTGTCTGGTTTCAAAGTGGGAATAGATAACACATGAAACTGCTATAATCATCTGTGGCTTCTCCACTTCTTAATAGTTAAATAGCAAATAAGGAAAGACTTGTGTGTTCATACAGCCAGGGGCAATACTTGGCTATTCATCTTTCAGTTTTAGGCTTCTATTGAAGAAGGTAGCACATACTTCTTGTTCATTTGGTTCTTTTAGAGACTTCAACATCTTATTTTTAGGCCTCCATAAAATTATGAGTCAGAAATTGTTTTTCAGGAATCATTCTATAAGAATAACAATTTTCAGTAATAAAAAGTAAATAGTACAAATAAAAAAAATCTAAAATAAAAGAAAATCAGTAAATCAAGCTTTGCAAAGATTTTGGGGTGGGCTTGAATCCTGATGTTTCACACTTGATCACAACAGAATTCATGGTAACAAATTAACTCTGGATCAGTCTTGGTGGAACAGTGGAATATTATTGAATTGTCAGTACAGAACTGTCATGGTTTAAACCCAGCCAGCTAGTAAGTATCACACAGCTGCTCACTCACTACTCAAACCTACTCACTGGCAGGGAGAATCGGAAAGAAACGGTAAATCCTGTACGTTGAGATAAGAGCAATTTAATAATCTAAACAAAATATGATGATGATAACAATAATAATAAATAAAACATACCTCTTATATTAATAATTGTAATTATAAGGAGAAAGAGAGAGCAACAGAACACAAGAGAATCAAGTGATACACAATGAAATTGCTCACTAGCTGATGACAGATAACCAGCCCATCCCTGAATACCACTGGCCCCATCCATACAGCTCCCCCAGTTTATATACCAAATACTATATAATATGATATGGAATATCCCTCTGGCCAGTTTGGGACAGCTGTCCTGGCCATGTTTCCTCACAGTTTTTGTGTGCCTACTTTACCAGAGCATGAGACACTGAAAGTTGCTAAGTCAGCACTACTTAGCAATCGACAAAATATCAGTGTGCTATCAACTTTATTCTCATACTAAATCCAAACCACAGCACTGTACCAGTTATTAAGGAGAAAATGAACACTGTCCTGGTCAAAACCAGGACAACAATGATAGTACTTATTGAGATTAAAAAAAGGACTGTACACCTCATCCTTCCTTTTGTGTCAGATTTCATGAAATGTTTTCCTTGAAATATGGAGTTATCAATGCAGTTAAGATCAGTTAAACCTGTAACAAAGGAAACATACACCTACAAATGCAATGGCAGGACACCCATGTTGATAATGCTATGTGTAAGCTCATTTTTGCAAGCAGTAATTGAGCCCGTAACATGCATTCAAAGGAAAAGTGATAGGTTGAAAAAACCCTGAAGTGCTATGGTTATTTTCCATTTAGAAATCACATTGCAATAGGGAAAGGAAAGTAGGAAAGCCAATACTTTTTTATTAGAAATAAAATAGGTAGGGTCATATAACAAAAGCTAAGGCTTGTGTTATTTAGACTAGTGCCAGTTGGTTAAATGCAGGGTGTCTTTTTAATAGATTACACACTGCCTTTAGCTAATTTGAATTATGTTGAGGAATCAGCTCTTTACTGGGACATAAGAGCAATAAAGTCAACAAGAGTTACACAGTGGCAGCTATTTCCACTCACTTGAGAAATTTGCTGCAGAAATATGCAGCTCTTTGAAAGCTTTGGTGATTTTCTATCCACAGGCTGGCTTCTATAAAAAATATGTTATTTCTCTGACACTATATCTGAAATATAGCTTATATCAACTTCAAATTTGCATATTAAAATGAATGTTGTCACTGTAAATTTTAGCATTGTGTATAGTTTTTTACACTATTTAAAAAGAAATTCCTTTTAGATGAAACATTTTGTTCATGGAGGCTATATTTTAGAGAGTATGTCTGAGTGCTCTTGAGTCAAAATCAGCCCGGCTTTACCCTTTTTCTGTAAGAAAAGAACTCCACTACAAAAGGTACTTTATCATCATGTTCCTGCAATGCTTCAGTGATGGGATAGAACCTGAAGTCACATTCCCCTCTCTGCTCTGCCCTCATGAGATCCCATCTGCCCTGCTGCATCCAGGTCTGGAGTCCTCAGCACAAGAAAGGCATGGACCTATTAGAGCATGTTCAGAAGAGGCCACAAAGATGATAAGAGGGCTGAAGCACCTCTCCTACAAAGGCAACCTTGAGAGAGTCCAGCCTAGAGAAAGGAAGGCTCTAGGGAGATCTCTTTGTGGCCTTCTTGTGGTACTTAAAGTTCGCTTATAAAAAAGACTTTTTGCATGGGTGGATGGTGATAGGGCAAGAGGGAACAGTTTTAAACTAAACATCACTCAAAATCATAGAATCTTAGGATAATTCAGGCTAGAAGGGATTTCAGGAGGTCTGTAGTTCAACATTCTGCTCAAAGCAGCTGTGATATCAGACCAGGTTGCTCAGGTCTTTATCCAGTTAGGTTTTGAAAATCTCTGCCTATGGAGATAGACTGCACAATGTCTCTGAGCAATCTGTTTTACTGCTTAGAGTTACAGAAGCAAAACAGATGTGAAAGCTAGCTCACAGGCTGATCTCCAGTATGAGTTGTAATGAACCACTGTATGTACACAACTGTGAGAAACTGCTTGGTATAGTATTAACCTAATTCTAAGTGTATTTCCATAAATGAAAAAGGAAAAAGGAGGACTTTTCTACACAAAGAAGTGTAGGAAAAAAAAAATACTGGAGGTAGTCTTTCTAACATAGACTTTATTTTATAGAGAAGAAGAGCATAATTCATCAAAATTCTACTCCTTATCTTGTGTTTGGATTTTTTAATAGTTTTGACTTGGGGTAAGACAGAAAAAAGAATGGTATTTGGACAGGTTGATTTCAGAGGACTTTCTGGATCAATTATACCACATGGAAAGTAAAAATAATATTGAAAATTTCCTATGTAAGTGGTATATTCTTCTTTCAGCGTATTCTAAAACAACTTTGTTTAGATCCATACTTTTTACTTCATTGTTTATAAACTTGCAAACTACAGTTTACATGATATAAATGGTCAAACTGAAGATTCAATTTCTAAATTACTTTTATTTCACCCCAAAACCTAAGTGATATTAAAACAATGATAATCTTCTCATTTGCGTTTCATTTATTTAGTCACAAAATAATATAATTTATATTGGTCATACCACATCAGATGATACAGAGTGAAGGATGCAGTTTTGAATCTACTGAATGAGAGGAGCTATATACCTTCTCATAAAAGGACTCTGCAAAAGGAGAACTTATTTTTACTATATTGCTTTTCTGTCTAGAGGGAGTTCTATATGTGCAATATATATTTTCAGAAACTCTGCTTTTTACTAAATTTATGGGCTAGAGAGAGCAGTACTAACTGTATATCTAGATTTATTGTCTTCAGAGCTTTACACCACCCCAGGCAAGGGAAATATATGGTTTCTATGCATTAGCAATGCCACGTATGAAGTAAAAATATTTTAATATAAATTAGTAAATGAAGCTTTCTGATTTATAAACAAGATGCTGTTGCACTTTCTTTTCCTTTTTCTTTCAAGACACTGTGATTAATACTCTCTTCGTATCAGTTAATGGTCACCTACGATGCACTAGTGTTAGTTGTTATTGTCAATTGTATGAGTATACTGGGGTTTTGTTGTTTTTTCTCACCCTCAAAATAATACAAATAAAATGAGGGTGTAACGCCATTTACAGAAAGATGGCAATATAAACAAAGAAAACCTCATTCAAATATCATGTAAACATAATTATATCTCAGCCTTATCAAAGAAGTCAGGATACCACCTGTTTTGCACAGATGATCACAGGTTACAACTGTGATGTCCTCAGTAGTAGTGTTTATGTCCTGTTTAGACTTTGAAGTCTGAGCCAACAGATTAGCTGAGGCCTCAGGGCTTCACTGATGCACACCAGTTTCCTCTAAACTGTGCAATTTATAGAGGAATCTCACTTATGTTGTCACATAATAGGTCAGTTTCAAAACCAATAAACTCAATTTTGACTCTGCACCAATTTATATTATAGAATTCCTATCTGGGTTCTTAATTTCTGGATTCTGGTAGAAATGCTTATGATATATAAATAATTTTTTTTATATAATTATTGCTCTATTAGCAGGATAATTGAGCTCTGTTCTCTGTGCTATCCTGGCACTTTGGGTCAATAACATCTTCAGATCTAAGCATTCTTTGAGATTCACTGTTCGTCTTGTTATCACTTCAAAGATTAGTTGTTCTTTCTTTTTCTTATCTAAAAGGAAATATACGATATTTTACATAACACCTTATGAAAGACATAAGTTATTCTTGGAGATTACAGTAACAAACTGTTTGTGATTTCCCAATATGCACTTGCATGTAAAAAGGTATATGCATTATTTTCAACAAGATTGTGAAACATCTGCTGCCAAGTAATGAGAATTTGAAAGATGATTCTGTTTTTAATGTCTGTTTGAGTGATTCACATTCAGAAGAGCTCAAAATACGCACCAGCTCTCAGATAAACTAATTTATTAACAAAGTGGGCTCAAAAACTAGCCTTATTGTTCTCTTGCAGATTATGGCAAATTATATTAATTTAATTAAGATCTAAAATCATGTTTATTAATTATTTTATTCTATCAGCAGTCAGGAAGATTGAGCAGTTTCTTTAGTTCATAGGCTGAAAGCAATGTGAGATTATGTGCTGAATTAAGAGAGGTAACAAGGTAAATTGCTAATACATTACTTATGGCTGCTTCTTAATACAGCTAGAGCTAAGTATAAGCTAGGTTCTGCACTCTCCCTAGAGGTTTTCTCAGAAAGACAGATGAAATAAGACATAAAACATATTTCTACATATTTATCACAATCTTCATAACTATTATTTTTCCAGTTATCCTCATGAGTTGCAGGTTTTGGCTATATACTTATGTTAATATAGATAACAGAGGTCTTCAAAGGTATCAAAAGAGATCAGAAGAATAATGGCCAAAAAAAGTGCACACAAAGCAAACAGAAATATGCATTACTTTAAATATTGTAATAATAGCTAAAAATAACCAAAGGGAAAAAAAAAAGACAGACCAGAATTAGTAAGAAGAGTGTAAGATGAACTCTGATGATGTCAAACACAGAAAATTGAAATATAAATTATATTAAAAATAAATGTGATGATAGATTAGATCCTTTAAACACTTTTATTAGGGCCTTATTAAATTGTATTTTAACACTTGATAAAGAATTCGGAAACAAAAGTAAAGGAAACCATCTGTGCCTAATGGAATGTTTTCCACTATTGTTCCTGATTCAAATAAACATTCTAAAAATGTTGAGAATGCAAGCAATGAAAAAATGCAAAGCATCCAGAAAGAAAATGAAGATGATTGACCTACTTCCTCTCCTCAGGTTTTGAGGTAAGAGGAGAGGTAGCAATAATCTTTTCTTTCTTTAAATGTCTCTTCCCTAAGGAAAAAGGCTAATGCCTCTGTATAGCAAGACATAAAGGCACAAACTACAGTGACTCCCAAGGCCACACTGAGCTGTGCATTAAAAATAACCTCACAATCAACAATTCAGAGTTTATCCCACCTGTACAGTTAAATGCTCTTCTTGCATCTCAGTGCTAATATATCTAAATGAGAAAGTAACGTACTAGAAAAGTTATTCCATTTCCAGAAAAGAGTGAGAGACACCAATGTGCACATTATTTCTGATTCACAGTTCTGAAAATTGCACTAGATCCTGCGGTGTTTCATGGTTAACAACAACAACAAAAAAAAAACTATAGAAATTTTTAGTATTTTATCATCTTACTTCAATGTTTTACATAGCATAGAATAAATAGCACAGAATGTTCTCTCAATATAGTTTGGTTTTCCATTTTTTCCCTACTTTTGCGTCATTTGCTTGACTTTATCAGTCTAAGAATAATGGCAGTATCTTAACTCAATTGAAATTTTTTGAAGTGAAAAACTGCTCATCATTAATCTTACAGTGACAGTTCTTATTGTAATTAAACACCAAAGATATGTAATTCCTTATTAAGAAAGATTTTTTTTTACTGCTCAGCTCACAATTCAAATTCATCTGTTCTCACACACTTTGCCATTTCATGGTAGTAAGTCCTCCCTTATTTTTTCTGAGTGCTTTAAATGTGTTGATTTTTTTCATGCCGTTTATGCAGCTGTGAAATTAAATCATAAATGAAAAAGCTTTGTAGATCAGTAAATGAAAAATACTGATTTATTATATTTGTGAACAACTAATGCCGTGAATAAGTAAAGACATGTTTTTATTACCGAGATTTTAAAGACATGCTCTAGTAGCAGTCATGCCATGTACATATAGATCACTCTTGACACTTTGATAAGCCATTCCTGATAAGAAAAAGGTGTTTCTCTAGAGCCTTGAACTTCTGAAAAAAAAGGTAAGAAGCAAATAATGTAGTAGGCAACATACTTTACTGCTTTAAGCAATCTGCAATGCAATCCATGAGAAACAGATCTCCATGTTATATAAAACAGATTCCTAAAATTGGATTCCTGAACACCAAGAGATAAGTCCAATATTCTGACATTTAAAGTTACTAGAATCTATAGTGCTTTATTTTGAAATTAGCTTGTTTATTAAAAAAAAATGATGACTGTTTATTTTCATCCTTTTTTTTTATTTTATTTTTTTTTCCTAGCATAGGTAGGAAATGTCAAAAAATAGATCCTCACATAAATGTTTCTTTATTTTTCTGTGTCAGATTCTTTTATCCTTGCGGAAACAATATGAACCAAAAGGTCATCAGCCCAGAAGATCAAGATGCATGTAACCATTCTCTCTGACAAAGACAAACTGACCTTTTATGTTTTACATACATGTCATTAAATGTCAGGGCACTAAGGGCAATAATGGCCCTCAACAGCCCTACCCAGGCTCCCTGGGGCCTCCCTCACCCCTGCCCCGTGGCCCAGGGCCCTGTTTCAGCACAGTTCAGAGCTGTCAGTCTGTCCCACTGGCACTGCAGGAGTATGGCTCTCCAGCGCCACCACATCAGGATCAACCCACAGGCTGTTGTCCCTGTTCCAGCTGAGATGGAATCTGATGGTATCTGGGGATGCCCCAGCTGCCCATCCTCCTGGACTGTACTGCTTTCTGTCCAAGGGCTATGCAACAAGATCTGGCTGTTGAGACTCATAGGGATCCCCTCTTGTCTCCTGGTACCTGGCTCCAGGCAGCTGCCAGAGCTCGTGGCACTCTGACCCAATGCATGTGTGCCATCGCTAAACTTGGGAGGGTTTGTTCTCCTCCTTTATCCACAGAAGCAAAGCTCTAAAGCAAAGATTTCAAACAACTCATCTATAAGAGTGTAATCAACCCCAATTGTTTTAATTTCTTGGAATAACAGAACAAAATCCGTGAATGAAGGAGGACCAGTGTATACCTCAAAACAGACCTCATTAAAGATATGTTGTCTTATCTTCTGGAGGTCTGAGTGCCGCACAAGGGCTAACAACACTTACAATTCAAGGTGCTTTGCAAGGCAGGTCAGATTCAACATCCCATTTTTTACCAATTGGAGTGTGGTTGTGCTATCTAGGCTCCACTGCACCTAACTCAAACCTTGTCTCCTGTTGGCCTATATGTTACAACCACTCAAACTCTTACACACATCAGTGGAGTAGGCAGGAGCGTGATAAGTGTGCTTGTGAAAATGTAAACCTTCTTAAGTGGCACTTCAATCAACATTGATAACAGCCTTGCAAAACTCACACTAGAACAGGAAGATGCCTGTAATGACTTGGTTGGACTTCTAGCAAGTTAGAATTACTTCCTTTCCAGATAAATTCTAGTTCATATGTGCCTTTCTCAATTAGATAATTTGTCTTATATTCCAAACTAGTGTACCTCAGTTCGGAACTTCACTTCCAACATTTTTACTTCCTACTAATAACAAAGTTTGGGATTTAAAGTACATGACAGTGAGCAGTGGCTTTTCATTGGCAAATGTTTCATGTGCCCTAGCATTTTGCTTTGAACATATAGGCCTATAAATAGATCAGCATTAATGGAAGTAAAAATTTTTAAAATATTTCCCACGACTTTGATCTGAAGCCTCTTAGCGGCAAAGACAGTTAAAATGGCATATAAACATGGTTCATTTAAGGCTGTGGTGGGATGAGATAATACTACCCTTTTTTAAAAATACATAATGTGGAAGTAAACAATGAGGGGAGGGGAAAAACTTCTTTAAAGTGCTTATGTATAACCAGATTTCAGGTTATACCTAGATATACCTATATAGAGATTTTCTATTAATATATTAAGGCTGTAAAATTAATTCAAAGGAGATCCTGAAATAGTTTTCCAGTGGAAAATAATATGGTAAAAATGTTCATGGAACGACTTTTTAAATCACCTTAGGAAAATAGCAAAAGATGATAGAAGTTTTTCCATTTTCTTTCCATGGTTAGTAGTTCCAAGCAGGACCAGCAACTAATGTTGGTGCTGCATTAGGAACTACATATGGGTTTTCAACTTCATATGCTCCCCAGAAAAGACAAGAAATGAACTAGTTTTTTGAGGACAGTAATTTCTGACAGATTCTGCTGATACATGAATATTAACTCATATTTGTACTCCCAATAAATTTAAAACCTTTAAAATTATAGAATTATATGTAAAATCCAAGAGATTGTTTAACTGCTGGCGAGAACCAAACCTGAATTCTTCAAACTGCACCAGAAATAGAGTAAATCTCTGAGAATTTTAGAAATGAGACACACATTGCAATTCACAAACGAATCTGCAGAACAGGGTTATTGTGTCCTCACAAATACCATTTCCCTAGTGCATTTGTTATTACTGCTTTTCTTGGACCTGCAGTTTCTAACTCACTGTGCTTCTGTGCTAAATGACGGCCAGAATGGATGTGTGTTGTGGGACCTGAAAGCAATCAAAGCCTTTAAGAAATGAGAAATTAAAACTCCTCAGCAGGGGAACAGTTGCAGACAGATCAAAGCCTTCACCTGCACCAATCCATGTAGTCTGGCCTCAGTGTATTAATGTGAGGTCCCAGGCTACAAACTCCAGAGCTAATGTATTGACTATGAACTGTCTGAGCTAAGGAAAGAGATACATTTAGATATTTATTTAGACTTCTGTCCACCTCATCTAAATCTAAAGGTCTACACTGTCTGCTCTAGTCACAGGTTGGCCCCCTTTGCAATCAATAGAAAGAATATTTAGTTCCCAGCTGAACTCACCAGTGTTAAAAACATGACAGAAACTGTGTTAGTCTCCATTGACTATAGTGACTACTTGAATACCAATGTAATTAATTTTAAGCATTCTGAGCTGGCCCTGAGTAGTGTCTAGTGCTCTCTGTTGACTGTAAAACAAACTTCTGCTCCTAGTGTAACTGCTCTGGTTAGTGCCAAAGTAGCTGAAGTTGCCGCAGTGACCAGAAAAAAAGTGAGTAACATGTAAAGAAGTGAGTAAATGACAGTTTCTTGGGCATGAATCGCAATGGAATAACAAACTTTGGAGTGCCAAGAAAGGAAATTGACTTCTGCTAGAGGGACTCTTACAAAACTGACTTTACCTTTGTAAGTCTAGAATATCAATAGAGTGAATCATGCTTTTCTGAAGAACGTCTGAGAGAAGGAGGCAAAACCCCCATGCTCTCAGTCACCTCTCTTGCTTGTCTAGTTTCATTCTCTGGAATTTATTTGTACTTAGGTCTGAGAATATAACCCAACAGTCAGTAAATGAAAACAGAGAAAAACACAGCCTTCCACTGAACTGTTCAGTCTATGTTGTCTGAGAATATATAAGCATCCTGGTGATTTTTTTTTCTCTATGGAACTACAATTACCAAATTATTGTAAGTGATAATATAGATGCATTATATTAATAGGATTTAAACCATAATCTAATTTTTATATCAGAGATCTTGCTGTTGCTGGAAGCAACATTTCACCTAGCATTATTTCCCTTTTAGGGAAACAAAACATAAGGGAGTTTAAACAAATTTATTCATTATGCAAAGGGCTATACTCCTGCTTTCCATTTCTTCCCCCTCTTTATAATATATTTTATCATCTTTATTATCACATAACCTTTCCAAGTTAACCCAGTCTTGGCTTGTCTGGAATACAGGTTGAGATGGAATAGTTGTGTATGACTTTTTTTGTCAGAGTAGGTAGTATGGTGCTATGACTTGGACTTGTCCTGAAAAGAGTGTTGATAATACAGGGATGTTTTTGTTATTGCTGAGCAGTGCTTACACAGAGTCAAGGACTCTTCAGCTCCTCACACTACTCCACCAACAAAGAAAGTTGGATGTGCATAAGGAGCTGGGAGGGGGCACAGCTGGGACAGCTGACCCCAACTGACCCAAGGGATACTCCAGACCATATGGCATCATGCTCAGCATATAAAGTTGGGGGAAGAATAAGGAAGGGGGCAATGTTTGGAGTGATGGTGTTTGTCTTCCCTGGTGACCACTGGGTGTGAAGAAACCTTGCTTTCCTGGGGATGGCTGAACACCTGTCAGCCCACAGGGAGAGATGAAGGAATTCTTTGTTTTTCTTTGCTTGAGTACAGCTCTTGCTTTACAGATTAAACCCATGAGTTTTCTCACTTTTACTCTTTGGGTTCTCTCTCCCCCATCCCACTGTGGGGAAGTAAGTGAGTGGCTACATCTGGCTCAGCTGCCAACAGGGTTTAAACCACGATACGACATCTGTTCAATTATATGATAATTTCATTTCCATTTTCTTTCTTTCCTGCCTATCACCCTGTAATCTGACTATTAATGAGAAAATGAAGATTCTTGAGCCTTTTCATAGCAACTTCAGTATTTGGTTTAAGTAAATAAAATATAATCAAAAAGTTATATATAAAACTATGCCATAGATGGTTGCTGTTTCATGTCTTCTTTCTTCTATGTGCTAGCAATTATAGTCATCCACACTCCCTTTCTGCAAGGAAGAGTCTGGACACTTTTAAAAGGTGTTTTATAGGACAAGGGAAGAGTCAGAAGCCAAAGGAATATTATCACTTTGCATAACCCTAAGGTGTGCTCTTTGGCACCTAGTGCATGAGCTATTCTTTTGCTTGGCGTCTGGCAGAAAGCCAGACAGTCTTTATGCCTGTGTGTTCATCAGCAAATGCATATGCATGTGAACACTATGTAGAACACACTTTTTTGGACCTTTAGTCTAAAAGAGAGTCAATATCTAGAATGGAACAAGAATATCAGGGCAGGTTTTCACAGTGCTTCAAATTATGTTGTACAAGAGAAAAAATGTCATACAATACTATCCGTACTGTAAGATCCTACTTACAAATTAAACGTTGTATTCTCTTCTGGGTCATTTCTTTCTCATTTGTACATTTTCTAAGACATCCACTGTGTGTGTTGTTTCTTTGTCAGTATTGCCACAAGCTGTGGTATGCTAACACCCTGCAGCTACACATTCAATTGATTGTATAATAGCAGTGGGCCATTTCCTGACACCGTTGGTACCATAGAAAAAGTCAAACACTCACTTTCTGACATTTGAGTCAGAAGTGTGAAGTGAGCATCATATTAGAACAGCAAAAACTATTGAAAAGTGAAATCCCTACAGAGGTGGATTTATGAGACTCCACAGAAAATCAAAGGAACCATTTTAAAAGCGAGCATCATTTTCCTTCAGAAGGTGTTGCAGTTCCACTTACCAAATAAACACTTGCTTTGACTGAAGCCAAAATGTATTTTCACTTGTTTTAATGCTCTCTTGATCTGAAATTTAACTCCCTAATGTCCTGAGTTCTGAACACTGAAGGAGTGTTAACCTTGTTTCTGACCTAATGAGCTCATATCAGTACTTCCCACTTCCTCAGAGTTATTCCTAGTTTCTGTCCACCATATGACACTGTACTATAGCAAACTTTAGCTCTTTGGTTACGAATGCAGGTTTACCAATAGCTTTTCTTATCAATTAACTCTTTACTCTTATTCATTACAAGCAAGCTACAAAATGAACTAATGAAATCCTAAAAGCAAAAATCCCATTCTGTCTCAAGTCTCAGTCTTTAGGACAGGCAAGTCCTCTGAGTTTGGTTTGAGTGACATGTTTTTAAAATAATATTCTCCTTTCCTTAGGGAAACACCTCTTTCGATTTTTTTGTCACCTACTACAAGAAATGGAGAGGATCCAACAGCTTTTATATGGAAACATTCCAAGTCAAGAAATGGCTGACTAGAAAACTTTATATTCTTTTAGCGCTGACAACTGTCATAGTTTATCAGGCAGAGTAGATACGGATATCCAAAGGCCATTTTAATTACTTGGCCTACCTGCCATGTGAACTGTTAAACTAAAAGTAGGTAAATACGCACTCTAGAACATGCAGACTTTCCTGTGCCCAAGTGTCCACACAGCACCAAGCTAAAATTAGCCAATTGCTCAGTCACTGAATAGTCAATTTTATGAGAAAACTCACTTGTTGCTATTTATGCAGGTAGAAGAAAAGAGAGATAACCAATATGGCCACCAGGGCATTGTGTTCTTTCACAAAAGCACAGGCACAACCAACGAAATCAAGGGACATTAAATTTTTACATTCAAATGGATGCTGCAATCTGCAGTGCAAGTTGTAATCCTACTAAGGGTTCAAAAAACTAAAGTTGAATTCATAATATAAATTCACTGTCTCAGCAGAAGCTGACACACTACTGCCAAACTCTTAGAAGAAAATATTTTTCACTTTGTTCAATTTTCTTTCCTCTTTTTTTGTCCTTCTGTCTTGCCTCCTTCCTTCCCAGGCAGTCAAGAATGAAGTGAGCAGACTGATAGCCAGTGTCTAGGCCACTGTCATGAAAACAATTATTCACCACCAACCAAGCAATGCTCAGTCAGTCCCAGAAACACAACATGCCTGACCCACACCCAGGCCCACCGGTATTATTGCTGACGAGAATGTCATATGGTATGGAATATTCCTTGGGTCAATTGGCTCAGTTGTCCCTGCTGTGAGCCCTTTCCAACCTCTTGTGCATCCCCAGCCTCCTTGCTGGTGGGTTTCTTTGAGAAGTAGAACAGTCCTTGACATGGTGTAAGCACTGCTCAGCAAAAATGAAAATATAAGTAGGTTATCAACAATATCACCAGATTTTGAGCACAAGTCCAAAACATAACTACATACAAGTTATGAAGAAATTTAACAATTCCAGTACAAACCAGTACATCTGGCAAGAACCACCTTTTGCCTGCCTATTGGAGAAAAGTGAAAAAAATAATTCTCGATATGTCAATATGGTCAACACTTACAAAAATTATTATAGTCAATTCATTTTGGAACAAAGTGTCTTCTGATATTTATATATGTATAATTTCCCATTTAACAGTTCTAATCATCTCCCACAATTTTGAGTGTCTCAGATTAACAAAGAAGAAATGATTTTATGTAGCTTGTGTTCTTATTCCACTGTTCTACCAGTGGCTATCTGCAATGTTAACACTTTTGATTATTTAGAATGTAAATCCTTGCCCTAGTTCAGCAGGAGGGACCAGTTATCACTGTGTGGGGGTGATCAAAGCTCTGTATTCTACACCCTCTATTAATTCCCCAAGAACAATGGACTATTTGCAGCAGCTGCCCAGGAAGTCGTTAGCACCTTCACACCCAGCCTGAGGGGGTGTGGCTGCTAATGGGTCATCAACGGTTCAAAAATACCCCATGACTCACAGAGTTAATCACCCATTGTGTGAGCCCCCGCCCTGGGGGAGGGACTGGGTGCTCCCTGAGGGTACGTAAACGGGGCTCAGAAGACCTCGAAAACAACTGGTCAGATCCAGAGGAGCAGCAGGATCTCGACAGGAGGAAACCACCACTCTTGATCAGATTACGACCATCGCTCCTGACCAGACCACAGCCATCATCTGCACCAGCAGGTCAGAGAGCTCAGCGCTTGGTGCAGTAGGAGGACGGGGACNATCCTCAATGATTCGATTAATTCCTTGACTAATCCAAATTATTTTACATTATTTTGAAGTGGAATATTAGAAACTAGAATCTACCCAAGAAAGAACTAGCATGGTATTGTAAGAAGATAATTTTATTGCTATATAAAATGTGCATAAAACTGTCTACTCAAATGACATATGCAAATATTTTTTTAATATTAAAATTACAGGGCTTTTCTTTGTGAAATTTTATAAAAAGAAATGTTCAAACTTTCTACCTACACCTATAAAGATAATTTCACTTAAATCAAGGAGAATTAGGTGTTATGAATCAACACAAAGCTGTGACCTGAAACTGTAAGTAGAATTTAAAATGTACCATATTAGTCTTTCTAACTAAATGCATCCAAACAATGTCTTCTTTTGCACTTTGATAAGTAGACTGACCTGAAAACAAAAATTTTTATTTTCCTTACCATAGTTCTCATTTTCTCAACTGTTTTGCCTTCAGGTAGTGGAAAGTCTAAGATATATGGAAAGTTCTGAAGATATTAAGGGTGACTGAGAGAGATCTATCCCCAAAAACAAGCATTCAAGCACAAGCCAATCACTTTTAGAGTGGTAGGCCGAGGCTTAGCTGGAACGAAGCTCAAAGTAAGCAATTTATACCCAGGTCCTCTAACTCGCCCTGACCACAGAGATAGGTGTACCTTAGTTTTTCAGAATTTTGTTCGAAATTCTATCCTGGACCTGAAAAAATAAAAAAATCATTATGAAACTTTTATTGAAAAGATATACATTTCAGTGAAAAGCTTTAGTTTTATCAAGTCAGCATTTACAGATGAAAAAGTGTTTTGTCAAAATTATTCTCCCCAGATCTTCCTGAAAGAGACAAGATGACAACTTTCTGATATTATTTAAAAAACACCTATTATTTTGCCTCTAATTTGGCATCAGAATCACCTTAGAAAAATGTGCATGATTCTGAAGCATTGGAAAGTATTGCAGTTTCTGAGAATGACATTTTCGTTTATGAGAAATCTCATAAAGAATGTTATTTAAGTTTAAAAGTAGCTCATAAAGGAGCTAAGGTGGACGGACTACAATTAAACTAAAAGAAATGGATGCATTGACAGGCTTAGCTCTTGCCACATTAAGTCTGTAATTTGCCTTGCAATTAGGTGGAAAATCTAATGATTCAAAAGCTGTCTCTTAAAACCATATTGGAACTAAAACTGACAAAACAAAAAGAATGCTGTCTAGGGAAGCTTCATCCAGCACCATAGTTAATCATAAGGCAGGAAAAATCACCTATGAAGACATAATTGGAATGCCCTGTAAAAACAAACAAACAAAATCCAAAAACACACACAAAATAAGTTCCTTTATCTTCAATTTTTATCACTTCTAACATTTGAAGAACATGTAGATCACTCAAAATCTGCACAGCTCTCATACTCAAAGCTTCTTAAGATTTTTACTCAATCTTTTCTCAAAGCCACTTCTTCTTATGACTTACTTAAAATATTGTATAGATCTTGACATAAAGCACACAGGGTTTTTTTGTGAGAGGGCATTTTGGCTATAGTAGGTAATTTTGGGGGTGGATGAGGGAACAGTTATGTACAATTTTAAGCAACACAGATACCTGAAAGTTTCTGTCACACCAGATGTCAAAACTTAGCATGTTTGAAAGAGAGCCTATGGACATAGAGACATTCACATCAGACTTGAAGTGTCATGTTAGTTTCATGAGATGTCCAGATAATAAACAAAGACATTATTAAGGTCCTTCCTGCCCATCAAAGATGGCTCACACAGCTTATGAGATTTAAAATTCAATGTGGAATGAGCATCAGAGAAGCCCCTAATGATGAGGGCTGGCAACTCCTCAAGGTATTCTACTAATTGCCTTAATTCATGATGACACAGAAATGTGTTTGGGTTCCATTTTTATTGTCATGCTAACCTCAGTGCAAGAATAAAAGTGAATTACAATATTCATTAATGGTCTTGTAAAAAAGTATGTTGTTTCCTCATTATACGCTAAATTATTTTTTTAAAATTTGCACACCTTTTTTTCAGTTCAGTACCTAGAATTGTATGAACAGACTGTGTGGCTGACCCTATTCCAAGCACAAAGCAGTTTTATTCAGCTGGAGATAATGTTGCAGGATATTGTCATGATGGAGGAAATGAAGCTCCATAGGGGAATAGCAAAGTGATGTCTCAGACACACAAAGTCAATATTCACAGCCATTCATTAATGTGCCCAACAGGAGGCAGAACCAAGATGCCCTAGGTATAAAGGCCTTTCTAGGGTGCCAATAAACCAGTTCTAATAAGCCAAACACTTGGGGAATTATCACTTATTGAAGTCTTGTGAAGGAAATGAGTACTGCATCCAGCCCTGGGGTCTTCAGCACAGGAAAGACATGGACCAGATGAAGAGGGTCCACAGCAAGGCCACAAAAATGATCAGAAGGATCAAGCACCTCTCTCATGAGGAAAGGCTAAGGGTTTTGGGGTTGTCAGTCTGAATAAGAAAATGCTCTGGGGAGACCTTAATGTGATCTTTCAGTACTTGAAGGGGGCTTATAAGAAATATAGGGTCAAACGTTTGAGGAGGGCCTGTAGTAAGAGAACAAGGGTTAATAGTTTCAGACAGGATGATAGACTATATTTAAGGAAGAAAGTTTTTTACAATAAGGGTGGTGAAACACTGCAACAGATTTCCCAGAGTGGCAGATAACCCAACCCTTCAAGCATTCAAGGTCAGGTACAACAGGTCTTTGAGCAACCTGATCTAGTTGAAGATGTCACTGCTCATTGTAGGAGGGTTAGACTATATGACCTTTAAATGTCTCTTCCAGCCCAAACTATTGTATGATTCTATGTAAAATGTTTATGCCAAGTTAACATGCACAGCTGAGCCATTCTGGCTTCCTACTTACACTGCTGTATATTCAGGTTTGAATATGATACAAGATACCTTTTCATAATGAAGAAAGATAACACTATTAACTTTCCCCTTGGCAAGATTCACAAAGGGTAGTTTTCTACAGCTTCCTGCATCTAGACAGCTGGGTGCCACCAAAACTTGCACAGGATCCATAGGCAGTTGACATTCCTTTCAGTCACCATGCCATGTCTCCAGCCCTCAGCTGCATCAAATCCTGCTCTGTAAACCACAGTGAGGCAGAGATGGAGGTGGGGGGCGGGGAGGGGGTTGTCCCCATTACAGCTGGCACTATTGGTGCAGTGCCACAGGTGAGGCAGAGCAAAGCACATCCATGTCCCTGCTCCTCACAGAGGCTCCAGTGTTAGGTATGGGTTCTGTGTAAACTGCAAGTGAAATTGATATGCAGAAGGGATCGGCATAAACACTACATAACGCTTAATTTGGATTCCACTAATCTCAAACACAGTGAAGAAGCGTCTGATTTCTCATTTTGCAACTTGTAGATTTTAAAGAGTAAAAAATGAAGGTGTAGAAGAGAAGGCAAACAAGTTTTGAACTACTTAAAATAGTTTTGTAAGAAAAGTATTATTTCCAGTAACCTTACTTTCCTTATCGTTTATATGAATAAAAAAGAAACAGATTTAGTCTGGGTAGGATGAAGAAGAATGTGAATCTAAAGAAAGGGAGCATTCAGAGGAGTGAATAACAATGTATTCATTGTAACATTTGTTTGATCTTGTCAGAAAACATTGTTGTGAATACTAATATACAATTTTTTGTTTGTTTCTTTAATGAAACCTGTCCTAGATGTAACTATTCAGGAAAATAGGTGTGTTGGTTGGAAACTGATGAAATGTCACAAAGTCAATTCCATGGTTTATCTCATTATTTGCAAATTTGATACCAAATTTACCATGGAAGTTACATACTCACATGAGATATTCAATTCGCAAAGCATGGAAACTAAGACCAAGTAAAAAAAGTTTTCTGATTTCAGTCTTCTTCATTGGCCTGTCTTTTTCATAATTAAGCACATAATACAGTCATTGTTAAAATGATATGAACTCTCCTGGGATCTGGCAAGAAAAGATTGGTCTTTCAAGGTGAGTTCCCACATAAATAGTTAGCTATAGTTTCACTTTTATACTTTCTTCCTCTGCCCTGTAAATCTTGATTTATTACATTTATGGAAACGTTTTTTCAACAAGGGGATTGTAAGTGCCCCATTACAGAACCACTGATTGATGCAGATTTGCCTACGGCAGAGAAGAGAACAGATCTGAGCTCCCATACATCCTGATCAAATGTTGTAATGACTAGGAGGCCTTGAGGACATGGTGTGGCATCTGTCCTATTGCCACCACTTTATTCTCCTCTAAACACAGTACTTGGATAGGAGGAAGGATTATAGTTAACAGCCCTCAGGAGTAGGTTCCTTGACAAAGATTCTGTTGGATAAAAAAACACTGAAAGTCCTAATAAGAGGACAGGAGTTACCTTTGTCCTCAGCATTTTAAAGAGGGTATCTGCTAGTTACTTCTTAGGCTACACCATTTGCTGACTTTATGGTCAGATCCTGTGCTGAGGTACCTAGCACTCATTGTGGAGTCTGAAAGCATAAATATTATTTAGTATCTTAGATAAGTCTCTTGAAAAGAAGCAAGACTATATAGCCATTTATTTATTTATTTATTTAATTTTCTTTTAGCAATATTCAATTACTTTTTAAAGAACAGTTGAAGGTGGTAAAGACTTCTGGAATTTGTCTAGTCCTATCTTCATGCTCAAGCAGCCTAAATTACACCAAACTGTTCAGGACCTTATCCACACAGGTTTTGTATATTCCCAAGGATGGAGGCTGTGCAGTGTTGCCACACAAGTTATTTTAGTGTATGATCACCCTCAAAGTAAAATATTTTTTTCTTATGCTTAAATGGAATTTCTTCTATTTTAATTTGTACTTACTGTGTCTTTTCCTTTCATTGTATAAGAAGAGTCCGTCTTCCGTCGTCAGGACCCATTGATAAGACATACAACACACACACATACACACATACCCACACACACCCTTTTCTTTTGGAGGATAAACAGTCCCAGCTGTCTCTGCCTACCCTTGTACAACAGATGCTCTAATTCCTTAATCAACCTCTCTGCCCTTTGCTGCACTGGAGAGAGAGATGGACATACCTCTCCTGTACTAACTGTTGTGGCAGTCCAGCATGGGACAAAGCACTCCAGATGTGTCTCATCAGTGCTAACTAGAGGGGAAGGATCACTTCCCTCAACTCTGCCTAATGCAGCTCAAGAGGCTGTTGGCTTTCTTTGCTGCAAGAACACATTGCTGGCTTATGGTCACCTTGATGTCCCCCAGGACTCTCATGTCCTTTTCTGCAAAGCTACTATCCAGGTCACTTGCCTCAGTCCATAGTGATTCATGGAGTTATTCCTCTACAGGTGCAGGACTTTGCACTTCCCAGTTTTGAACTTCATGAGCTTAGTGCTCTGTAAAAGCCAAACATTTTATCCAAAGTCATGTTTCAGCATGGACAAAACTTTGCAGGATGCACATGGAAGTGACACTTTTAGAGTCAAATATGTCCACTGCCTTATGAAAAAATATTCCTTTCATAATTCAGCATTTACTGCCATCTCATCACCTCTTGTCATGCCTTCCATTTTCCCCAAAATAATCCCAGCTAAGTCAAGAATCCCAAATTAAAAATTACTCTGCCAGCAAGATCGCTAGTAAATTGCTCCTATTTGTACTAAAGGAGCAACTAAAGGTACTGTTATCCATTGTACCTTTTAGTACCCTTTCTTTTCTTACCTTACATCTAAAATCCTATTTTAGATAAAAGAAACAGATTATGTTTGATGATGAACTGAGAATTTCAGCTGCAGAAAAAACACTGGAAATTTCAACCCTTGTCAAGAGACAGCTTATCTACTTCTGAAAATAAGTCCATCAGGCTCACAGGTCATAGTTTGTACACTATGGCTTAGAGTAAACCAACAGTTTCTAATTTCCACTCAGGAAGGCAATGATTCATTTGAGGGATTTCTTGATTATAGAAAGTTAGCTGCTTTCTGAAAGACAGAATAATGATATGAGAAACACCATTTCATCCTGCTCTAAAGAACAAATACTTAAACTGACAAATGAGAGAATGCAAAGGAACCACATTATCTGTAACTCTTATCAGCTCTAGATGAATATTCTAGCTTTTAAACCTGCAGCTTTGCTTGGTTTGTCAAGATTTCTTTCCCTGTGAAAATTTCCTACTATACATTCATCAACCATATGGCTGCATGGTGAATATAACTATTCAAGTACAGCTTACAAGGAGCACATCTGCATTCACTGCCCCATCAGTGAGACAAATTCTTAAAATACATTTTTCAAGTCTTTGTGCCTTACCTCACCTTCAAAGAGAACATTTCATCAAAAAGCTCTAGATCTTTACAGAAAACAACAACAACAACAAAAAACCTCAAACAAAACCACAACCATTAACAACTCATGGTTCCAGCAGAAACTAAGGCAACAAGAGACATTGAAATCATTGCCAAAGATCTGCTCAGAAAATCTATTAGGTTTGTTATCAACCCAAGTCAGCACTTGGAACACAACCCTGTATTCTGCCTCCACCTCTTTCTTCTCCTATAGCAAGGTCTTTGAAGAAGTGGTGTGATTTTCAGAAAAAGACAAGACACATCATTAGCCTCATATGCCCTTACCTTTCCAGTGCGCTTGTGTTAAAACGTCAAAGGAAATAAGGATTTACATAGCAAATTCATAGGTGGCTTCAGAGCACACTCCCTGAAAGACAAGATCATGCAGTTGCCAGACCTCGGTGATGCTTTTTTCTTGTGGATGGGTAGATGCTGATTGTATACGCAGACAAATATAGGATACTTTGATTTCTCTCTCCTACAGAATGCAGTTCAAGGAAACTAACAGATACAGGACAGAAAAAATACAGGAGTGACAAAAAAAGGTTGGCCTTGTGACTGTACACTTAACACGTGTATGATGTGCAAGTATCAAATTGTGGTATGTCATTGAAGGGAAAAATGTTGAAGCAAATTAGAGAAAAAAAAGAAGAAAAAAAATGGAATAAATTCCCAAGCAAGTAATTATTATTTACTTGCTTTCAAACTATTGTAAAAGAATTGCATGTCTTATTTATCAAGTATCAAAAGCAGATTTTTCTGGAAATTTTGGAACATGTATTGAATTCAGTGTCCCTTTCACTTGATTGCTCAAAATTAGACTAGACTTAACTCACAACTGAGCTGATTAATATTTTATGTAATTTCCAAGACATATATTTGCTCATAGTCATGATTTCATATTCCTCTTATTCTCTGTTTGCCATAATGAAAGCAATTTGCCATATTTGAATTTTTTTCAGGTTTGTTTGCTGCTTCATGTTCTGATTTCTTTCCTATTTTTTAAAAATAACTCAACTTCCTAAAGTATCCATGTATACAAGACAGTTATTTCTGTTCTTGCTGTCAAATCCAGCATATTACATCACTGTAGCTCAGGTAATGACTCACTTCTGAATGATTTGGTAATTTGCTAAATTCCAGACACATTTCAGATATCCTCAATTTTTTTTTTCTTTCCAAATGAGTGAATGTTGCTAAGTGACAGGAATGTACTTATCTGTCACATCAGTTGTAGGCATTTCAATGCAAAGAAACAATCTTACATGCTCACATCATAAAAATAAACATTTTATTTGTACATGCTATAAAGGGCTGTAGTTTATTATAACTAAAGTTTAGATCTGATATTTGAGTTTCTTTTACCAACACTTAAGTGGGTTTTTTTAATCACTAATTTGTCAGGATTTAAGTGAGAATGCAGTAATTTTACAAAAGTTAGTTTAATCTCTTATTCATCTATAGATAGGATTTCTTAAAAAATAGCAGAAATATTTTGATGTGATATTAAATAAAAAAGAAAAAAAACCCAAAGCCCCCCAACCCCCCCCCAAACAAACAAACAAACAAAAATAACCACCAAGCCCCACTAAAAACCAGACTTGCCTGTGACACAAAGTGGAATTAAAATAAATCTTTAAATGTTTCTCCTTCACGGCTTTTCTCCATTGTAATGGAAAGTCTACAAATAAACTTCAGACAGGATGATAATGCAGATGTTGTGACAACACATCAGTTATACAGACAGGTATAAAAATGTTTTGCATTGGCGACATATTCCCACTGTCACTTTATTGCTTTTTTTAAATGTTTGGCTTTGCAAATAATTGGACAGGTTAACATAACTGTCAGTGAACAACTTCACATATTTCGTTTTATGAGGTGAAGATTTCCCATAACTTATGAAAGCTTTCATGTTAAATCAAAAGCACATACAGCTTTTCAAACTGTATCTATATCAAACAGTATCTATAATATCATTGGCAGGCAAAGTTAGAAAAAAAATCCCAGCTAAACTAATAATGGCTAGAGAAAAAAAAATCCACTACTAGCTGGTAGCTTGAATATGCTACAGAAAGATGAGTGAAAAGACACAACCTACAAGTGTAGTAGTTATACATTTGTAACGCTAACAAAAGTACTCACTGGTGAGATCACCTGGCACAAGGACAGTATAATGCAATAAAGCAACATGACTTTGCTTTGGTCACTGAGCATCAACAGGTTCCCCCGAAATATATTTTGCCTATGCATTAAGAGAATTGTTCTTAAGTACCTTGCTGGTACTGACCTTAAAAAAGCCTGTTGCATGAACATGTACCAAAATATCTCTGTGCAAATTTCTAATGCACTCTGTAAACAAAGACTTTTACTGAAATAGTGGCTGAGAAATAAGTTTCAGATATATGCAGTTTGCTGCCATTTAGACTCAAATATGATTTCTGTTATTGGAAGACTGAACTCTTCACATTCTAATTTCACAATGACATCAGCATGAATCTACATAATCAGTCCCTTCTTCCTTCCTCTTTGTCACAAACACAGTGATTTTCTGCTTCATACAAACCAATAGCAAAAACTTCTCGACTAAATGGATGGTCAATACTACAGGCACTAAACAAGGGTTAAAAAAACCCATTGAGTTATGAGTCAAGTTAAAACATTTTTTTCCAAAGATGGCCTAAAATCAATAAATACAAAGATAGCAAGTCTTCTCACAAAACGTAACTAAAATAATTTGTTTTCTTTAACCATGAATCTGTATCCCCTGACTGATGTCCATTGGTTCCTTCTTCTCAAGGAAGACATAAAATTGCAATCCTCTTGCATTTTTTTCTGATACTTTCTATGGCTGTTAAAGAGGTGCTATGGATTGTTATAAAGAGACATCCAGAGTAACTTAATTTGTTGAAAATATAAATGGTTAAATAAAGTTGAAGTGCTTACTTTCTTAGTATGAAGTTCTACTGCTCTTCCTCTGAAAATTCTGTTGAGATAAAACAACAGGCTTATATTACATAGCTGTTGCATGGAATTCCCGTTTTTAACATTGTAAAAAAGAAGTTTTAATTGCTGCTATTATTTTACAGCTATTTTACTCATTTATCTCACAATTAACAGATCTAAACAGTAATATCTATTCAGATTTTATTCTCTTTTCTGGAAATCAACATGATGCCGCAGGGTCTTGTCGGGGTACGAAAAGAACCATACCGGAGGTGGAGAAGAAAGAAGACACTACCGAGGAACGGAGATACAGTTAGAAAAACAGACGACATTGAAATGCAGCCAGCCTCTCCGTACATCTGAGGATAATCTCGCAGTTTGAAGTTAATTAGACAGGTTTTAATGGTTGTATTAGAATAAGCATAGAATAGTCATTATTACGATTGTTATGATTGGTTCAATGTACCCCAGTTCTCCTAGTTACCACTCCTTGATTGGCTGTTTAGTTCCCGGGCACTGAGCTTCCCCTAATTGGCCAGCCGTTGCCCATAACAACGGCACGTCTCCTGGTTCCACCCACGGCTGGCCACTCCCTAACTCCTCCCCTATTTGTTCTTATTAGGGAACACCCATCCCCTTTTTCCCTTATTTGTTGTAAGCCTGCCCTAACTCCTCCCTAGAATCCACCCCCTTCTAGAACCTTCCCCATGCCAGGTTATATAAGCCGGGTCCCTTGTTCAATAAACGGCCATTTTGCACCTCATCCTCCAGCAGAGTGGTCCTTCCCTTTTCCCTGGCAGGCTCGCGACAAATGGCGCCCAACGTGGGGCATTAGAGGGAGAGATTCGCTTTTTTGATTTCTTCTCCCCTTTGCCTTGGGTGTTCTCAGCCAGCGTCTTGGAAGAGCTCCCGAGCGCTGGTCCGGTGAGCCCCCACAAAGAGAGTCACCTCCGGCACGAAACGAAGAGCTTTTTGCGACTCCTCTTCTCAGCGACCCCGGCTTCAGAAGAAGATCGCTTTCGCCGTGACATCGTCCGTGGCCAGTACCGACCCCTGAGGCGGCTGGAGTGAGGTGAGGCTTTGTGGAAGTGATCTCCTTTCCCTAATCTCCCAGTGCCCGTCCCAATATCCCAGTTATTTTCCAAGAGTTTCGAAATTGTCCTCACAATGGCTAGTTGCTTTAGAAGCATTTTTTGCTGCTTCGCAACTCGAAAAAGCCGAATTTATACCACCTTAAGTTCCATCTCAGGATTCACTCCCACCCGATCGAGAAGGTCTCCGTAAGACATTTAGCCGAGTATATGGCTAAAAATGGCTTTCATTCCATGCCAAAACCGATAACATACAAAGCATGGGATGAACTTGGTTATCGTCTTTGGGAAGACTCACACCAGAAGGATAAAAAACTGGCATGGAAAGCCCTCCCCGCGTGGGAGATGATCAATAAAGATCTGACACCAGAACCCAGCCCCAGTTCCACCCCTCAAGATACACCACAGGCGGCTCGCTGCGCTCGGGGTCAGGGAGACTGTAGGGATAGTAATCGCGCGACTGGAGATGGCGTCGGGAAAGCGAGACACAGAGAGATAATCCCTCCGTCTGCAATTACTGCTGCGTCATCACCACAAAATGGCGGGGATGCCTCGAGTTTGGCGACACAAAATGGCCGGAGCGTCTCTTCCGGTCCTCAACCTCCAACCCCACCCTCCTCTTGTGACATCATTAATGAGAGGGTGGGGAGAATAGATCACCTGACCAGGGTGTTGGAGGACTTATGTCACTCCCTGGAGGACCGGAAACAAGATGGCCGCGCCCATCAGTTGGCACATCCGGTCCATCCGGCCCAAGCAAGCCACGCCTCTGATCCATCACTTCCGGCAGAGGCCTCAAAACATCCGGTTCAAGATGGCACCGCCCATGTGCCCACTACCGTACAGGCTACCGACGCTGCCCCTGTACAGTCTGCCACTGCCACTTCGGCACCCGTTGTCACCGCCGGCACCTCCCAACCGTCACAATCATCCATCCCAAAAGCCCCTGCTACCCCCGCAACAGCCGACCCCATAGGAGATCAATCTAGTGCCTTACCGGTAGATCCAACGGAAAAGAGGTGGGAGAAGATCCGGGAATTAGCGGAACAGGACGGGGAGACAGAGCTTCTTTCTGTATTCCCTNTACCGTACAGGCTACCGACGCTGCCCCTGTACAGTCTGCCACTGCCACTTCGGC
>WBMV01007944.1:0-18439 GCA_013396655.1 Campylorhamphus procurvoides
ATTCTCTGCAGAAAATCATTTGATCAAGTTGTCAAAGGAGTTAGAGAAGTTTATAGGGCAAAAATCCTGGGCCTGGAAACTGCTTCCCAAAGAAGGGTAAAACCAAATTCACGTTGCTCAACCCTAGAGATTTACAGCCAGTCCACCTGACTGATACTTGTTAGAATCACAGAATGTTTTAGGATGAAAAAGACCTTTAAGATCATCCAGTCCAACCATCAAACAGCATCACCATGATGTTCCCCAAGTAAAGACCTTTAAGATCATCCAGTCCAACCATCAAACAGCACCACCATGATGTTCCCCAAGTAAAGACCTTTAAGATCATCCCACCAACCATCAAACAGCACCACCATGACGTTCCCCACGTGCCACATCCACACGTTTTTTGAACACTTCCAGGGGTGGGGACTCCACCACTTCCTTGTTTGCAACGCTGCACATACACCTGAAGGATCCTGATCTGCTAAAATAACACTTCTCACCACCAAATGATGCTGCAGGGCCCAACCAGACCAGGCAAAATGCCCCCAGTTGATTAGGAAATGATAATGAGCAGCACAGAGCAGCATCCCTGGGGATTGGATCTGCTGAAAGGGCATTTTTACCCCTGTGTTTAATGCAACAGGAACAGCCCAATGAGGGGAATCTAAGAATGAACAGCAGGCAGTAAAACTGGTATTATGAAATCGTGTTCAAAGTTGTTAAGTTCAAACATGGTTATTTGCAGAAAGCAGCAATAAGGGGGGTGATCACGGAATCGTGGAATGGTTTGGGCTGGAAGGGACCTGAAAGATCATCCAGTGCCACCCCAGCCATGGGCAGGGACACCTCCCATCAGCCCAGGGTGCTCCAAGCCCCATCCAACCTGGCCTTGGACACTCCCAGGGATCCAGGGGCAGCCACAGCTTCTCTGCCCAACCTGTGCCAGGGCTGCCCACCCTCCCAGGGAAGGATTCCTGCCCAATATCCCATCCAGCCCTGCCCTCTGGCACTGGGAACCTATTCCCCTTGTCCTGTCCCTCCATCCCTTGTCAATGGTCTCTCTCCATGTTTCCTGCAGCCCCTTCAGGCACTGCAAGGCCACAGTTGGGTCCCCCCAAAGCTTCTCCTCTCCAGGCTGGACAATGCCAGCTGTGCCAGCCTTCCCTGCCAGCAGAGCTGCTCCATCCTCTGCCCATGCTGGTGCCTCCTCTGGCCTCTCCAGCAGCTCCCTGGCCTTGCTGTGCTGGCCCCCAGGGCTGAGCTGCAAGCTTCAGATAAATCAAACCTTCCTTTTTCTTCATTTTTAAGAAGTTCAGCTTCATTTCCAGAAGCTACAGACACCAAGCACAGATCAGAGCAGGTCATTTACGCAGCTGGTGGGTGTGAACTGACCTCTCACATCTTCTCCGGGTGCACAAAAAGTGTTGGAGTGACCAAGGGGTATAATTAAGGCACGTGATGGATTATTCAAAAGGTACCTACTCTGTGAATTTGCCAAAGAGCTCTGAGCACCTCCTGTAGCTGTTCAGCAATAACCCATTCCCAGCCTGCTGTCATGCCCAATGTTTACGCAGTTTATTTAAATGAAACCTGTAAAATTCAGATGTCCCGACAGATTGGGTTGTTAACAGAGTGAGCTGTCAAAACCCACAATTCCTTTCATTTAGTTGTAAAAACAAGGCACCTTTGAGGGGGGAAAAAATGTTTTGAAAGAGCAGCAAGGGAGCATAATGAACCGGAGCAGAGAGGAAAGCAGAGTGTTGTTATCAGTGATGTCTCCCGGGAAAAACAGGTCCAAAAGAGAATCGAATTCCCCCAGATCTGATCAGAGGGCTTCCTAAATTGCTTTCCCTGTATGTGACATGCTTGATAAGAAGTGTCCCCAGCAGAGTCTCTGTGCTGGAGACTGCAGGAGATGCATTATGCAATGGGCCCCCTGCCTTGGCCATCCAATCCAGGGGTTCTCCTCCATCCCAGGTGGTGACTGTGATGAAAGAACAACAAACATTCCACTTTTTTCCATAAGAACTATGAAGTCTCTTTCCTTGCTTATCCCCCAAAAGCTCCATGGCAGGATCCTTATTACCCCCATTTTTGTGCTGCAGAGAAGGAAGTTGTAAAAGCTCAGACAAACCCCTACTTCTGCTTGAGTATTATTAAAAAATAAATATATAAATATAAATATTGGGAAATATTGGAAGATCAGTGTAACGCTACCATGGTGACTTTCAGAGTGCTTTTATTTTCATTTCTAAAAGTAATTTTATTACAATATAAAAAGTCTGTGAAATATTAACCCTATTTTTTTTCCTTTAAAATGCATATTTCTCAAGAGGGATAATTCTCTATGTCATGTCTCTATCTACATCTGTCCTCTTAAGGAGGAGAGGCTGATGGTTTATTTATGCCTTTAGAAAAATCAGCCACAATATAAAACACTGGAAAAGGCACAAGAAGTTACAATCAAAGGTATGAAAGCACCTTTCAGCCTGAGAAAAATGATGAAATATGAGAAAAATCCTTTGGGAAAACATAACCAATACTACTTGTGGAACTTTTATTTTCACCTCTATGAAACTAGACCCCAAAAAAAGAGAATTTATTTGAAATTAAAAAAAAAAAAAGAAAAAAGAAAGAAACATTGCAATGAGCAGGTCCATTTTTCACCCACACCCTCAGCTCTCAGTTTTAAGAGGAAACATTTCTGGGTTTTTTCCTGATTTTCTCTTTGGGCATTTTCTAGTTCACTCCTGTAGTGGGAGTGTCACTGTAACTCACTCTCTCCTTGATTCAAACTTAGCCACCAAACTTCTCTCATTAATGAAAGAATTTTAGGGAGAGATTTTGTGGTCAGAGATACAAACAATGTCTCACCACTCTTAACAACCATTTTATTATGCTGCTTTAATGGTAAAATTAGATTGAAGGATATAGAGAGAAAAATTAGCGTTCCTAGATGTATTTGGGATGCATTTTCCACAAATGTGGGCAGTTCTATACAGATAAAACCTGTGTGTGCCCACTCCACCTGCAACATCCTTCATCCATAAGCTCCTCCTCACAGCTTGGGAGGGGACAGGAAATTCTCACATTTAAGAGCTTTTCTTCTTAAATCCCAATATTTCCCCAGGATATTCCCCTCTCCAGCCATCCGAGGTGCTTTGAAGCCAAGGGCTCTGCCTGGGGGGTTGATGCAGAGCCAAAGGCAGATTAACCACATGGGCTCATTCCAGCTCACCATGAAATTCCTTGTTTTCCTTAGGGAAGAGTCCTAGGATTTAACCAAGGTTTGCTACAGGAATGGCATGGAGCAGAGACAGACATAACTGTCCTGCCAGTGGTGATTTTCAAACTGAGACAGAGGAGATTTACATTATACATCAGCAAGAAATTCCTTGGGGTCACCCTTTTGTGGCATTTCAATGCCTGAAGGAGCTGGCAAGAAAGATGGAGAGAAATTCCAAGGGCCTGGAGGGACAGGACAAGGGGAATGGCTTCAAATTGACAGAGAACAGGTTTAGATGGGATATTGGGAAGGAATCCTTCCCTGGGAGGGTGGGCAGGCCCTGGCACAGGTTGGGCAGAGAAGCTGTGGCTGCCTCTGGATTCCTGGGAGTGTCCAAGGCCAGGTTGGAGCACCCTGGGCTGGTGGGAGGTGTCCCTGCCCATGGCATGGATGGATGGGCTTTAAGGTCTGTTCCAACCCAAACACTTCTCTGCTCCTGATGAGGGACTGCCCCCCTCCCTCCCCAGAGCTGGAGGCAGGGAAATGACCTCTGACATGGCACAACAGACATTCTCTGGCTTCTCCATGGTTTTGCCAGGGGCTCAGGGGGAAAAGCTGGGCTGGGCTAATGATGCTCCAGTGGCTGCTCCCTCCTGGAATGATCCTGACTGGGACAGCACAGGTGGGGTGGCCCCTCAAGGGCCCTGGGAATGAGATAACATGAAGGGGAACAAGGGCACATCTGAACCACAGACTGCAGTGGACCCAGGAGACCCCAAACCAGCCTTTAGAGGTCATGGACTCCCAAACCAGCCAATGGAGCAGCCCAAGGTGAGCTCTGAGCTGGCAGGAGATGCTCAGAGCAATAAGCCACGCCTGGCATGGCATCCTGTGCCAACCCAGGTGGGGCTGTTCCAACCCAAGGTGAGCTCTGAGCTGGCAGGAGATGCTCAGAGCAATAAGCCACGCCTGGCATGGCATCCTGTGCCAACCCAGGTGGGGCTGTTCCAACCCAAGGTGAGCTCTGAGCTGGCAGGAGATGCTCAGAGCAATAAGCCACGCCTGGCATGGCATCCTGTGCCAACCCAGGTGGCCACAGGTGGCAGCATGGCCAGGAGGTGACAGCAAATCCTGCTGCCCTCCTTCTGCAAGAGGCCAGGGGACTCCATGGGGACCCAGGGGACTCCTGCAGCCTCCAAAGGCTCTTCAACCACACGTGGAGTTCCCTCCATCACTTTCCTCTCCCATTACCTGCACATACTCATCGTTCACATGTGTACCTGCACATGTTCATCAATTAAAGCTTTGCAGATCACCATTTCATTAAGTGAGGAACCAATTTGCACTGTGAAACAAGCTGAAAAGAGCAATCATTCTTCCTGACCCCTGATGATCAGCTACACTTCAACAGGATAATGTCAGCACTGAAATTACAAGGAGCAGGGCTGGGACACGGAGGAGAATTTTCCTGCAGTGAAATTGGCCAATAAGGCACCGCTGCAAGAGTATTTTGTTTAAATGTCAACATTTAAAAGCCTCAAACGCTCCTCAATGACATTTAAGGATCAAAAAAAAATGCTGCACGTAGTTCGTCTCCGACAAGTGGCCTTTTGTCATGGCAATTAGCCAGGAGGGCAATTAAATCACACCATTAAATGACCTCCTTGATTGGTCACTCAAGGGACAGACCCGAGCTCAGGATGAGACACACTTTGTGCCAAAATCTTTGTTGGGTGGCACGTGGGGCTTTCCCCTCTTCTTTTCCACAAACCTTAAAATGACAACTGGAGAATGAACAGAGAATCCAAATGCATGAAACAGCAAGAGCTCTCCTGTCAATATTTGGGTGTTTGGCACTTTGAGGACATAATGAATCCATTAATTAGATTTTTAGCTCTAGTTCTGCTGCACAAGGAGGTGGTTTATGCCAGTGAACCTATTCCACTGTCCTGGAGATCCCTCTCTAACACTGCATGTGTTTAACTCACGTGGCTGAGGTGCCAGAGCAAAGTTTGAATCAAAGCAGATCATCTTCATTTCTGAAAGGAAATGATTTCTAATTTCAGTGCTGCAGTTATTTCTTCCAAGCAAAATTTGTACCCTTTTCCTCCCCAGCCTGTGACAAAGCCACAAGAACTGAGCATTTCCCCACTCGTGTTCCCAGTAAGTTCCTAATCATAGTGAGAAATATCAGGCAATTAATGAACATTCCCACATTTGGGGGGAAAAAATAAAATTGTGCATGTGATAAAACGAGTTTATTCCTCTCTTTATAATGAAAAGAATCACGTTTTAGATTAACCCTGCAAAATTGCACTTTACAGCTTGATAAATACCTACAAAATGTGCCTAATAAAATACAAATACAAAATACCTACAAAACCCTCTTTCCGGTCTCTGTGAGCCACCAGGGCCAGCAGGGTGTATCCTAATCAACCAAATATATATATATATGTATATATGTGTGTGTTTACTAGACAGCAAGTCTATTTCTGATCCACAACAGGGTTCAAATCACCAGCAGAAAAGCACTTTTCACACTGTATTCTCTTCTTCTGGAACCTTGCTACAGTTTTCCCAAGCAGTGCTGGTTCTTTAAACACTTTGGAATTGAAATAGTGGGTTGGTTTGTTTCTGAAGGGCAAACCAGCCCATTTAACCTCCTCTCTATCTGAAATACATCTATATTTCAAGTCCCAAGTTAATCTTAGACACTGAATGGGGGCTGTCCTGCCTGATCAATAGATCAGGGATGTGTTTTCCTGGCTGCTCAGGGAGATTATGGAGAACAAGGCTCAGGTTCCTGCAGTCACATATTAAAGCTACTGAGAATTTTAGTGAGAATTCTCTGCAATTAGTCATCTTGATATACTCCCGAGCACATAAAATGTAATTACCTGTAACATCACCCCTTGGTAATTTTAACCTTTTCATGCTTTGCTACTTTGCAGTGACATTTCCTTTGAAGGAAAAGGCTCTGCCTATCAAGGGATTGCACGTGGGAGACAGACAATCCATCACAGAAAGGGAAAAGATAGGGGAAACCACAGCCAGGATGCTCAAACCCCCTTTTATAGAGCCTTATCATGCACTAGCAGATAATCAATACCTTATCAAAGCTGTCCATTTTGACTTGGCTGAGCCATTAATTCCAAATCACTAATTCAAGTTCTAAAGCAGCCCAAATGTGCTCTGAACTTGGCTTGTTTAACTTTGTCCACTACCTTGAACTGTGTGGGGCTGCAATCACAGTGAGAAGAGGGGGAGAAATGCAAATCAAAAGCTTGTTTATGGATTTTAAAAGGGGTGACTGCCCCCCACGAGAGGATTTTAGCATTGCTTTCCACTGGCTTTCCCACTTGCAAAGCAATTCCAGGATGTCTATCAGTTCATCTTGCATCTAGGCTTCAATTTAATTAGCAAAATTGCTACCTGTGCTGCAAATCACTCGGCCTCAGCAATTTCAGTAAAAGCCACACCGACCCCACACACGTGTCCTGCAAATCCACCTGCACTTCCCCTTCCCCAAGCTGAGCCAAAGGTCTCACTGAAATTGCTGATGAAAAATTAATGCCTGAAAAAATGGGCCAATTTGCTCACCTTTCAGGGGGGAAGGGACTATTCAAAGCCTCACTCGTGAGGTTCTTTTCTAATTTCCCGAGCAAACAAGCCAAGTGTGCAGAGGTACAGCTGGATTTTAAAGCGTTCCTATGGTTGTTTCTCGTGGTGTGGCTGAAGTGACCTTTGCCCTGTCTCCCAACTAATTTTGGGCTGGGAACTCCCAGCCATCTCCCAGCCCACCAGCACAGACTGTCCTGCACCAAACATTTCAGCCTCATTAACAGCAGAGCTGGACTCTGCTGCTTAAAGCATAAAGTCACTTCTTCCTTCACCAAAATTATTTGTACAACGAGCATCACGCAGCTCTCCTAATGACAAGAGCTCTGTTTCCTCTGGAAGGCAGACCTGAAACATTTAATTATGGCAGAGGACATAACGGTGCTCAATCATGGGCTAATTCCAGCATGAAGTGTAAATACCAGCCCCTGCAAGAGCATTTAGCATCACTCCCCAGAATTGGACAGCACCTATTCAGCTGAGGAAGGAATAATTAGAAACAAATTAAATCTCAAATAATTTCCCGAAGCTTGGCTGCAACTCAATCACAAACACAGCTTGGAAGACTCTACAGGCAGAGTGAGCCAAAGACTGGCAAACCTCTTTTACCAGGTTTGAATAAAAAAGCCCAAATTTTAGTGCAAATAAGGCAAAGAAAAGAGAGGCAGCTTGAGATTCAGCTGCTCCAGAAACCAACAACTTACTGAATTAACCATGACCATTTGCAGTTTTAAATGTACCATATCTAACCAAGGGAAAAAGTCAGATTTAGCAAGGAAAAGTGGCAGTCTGAGCTGATTGTTGAGTTTCCTGCAGTCTGACTGTGCTTAGGGGGAATTCACTCCCATCAATTCGACTTTAAGCAGTTGGGCTTAAAAGTCAGCAAGGAAACCCCACTTACTGTGTGGGCTTTACCCTCCACTCAGGTAAAAGTGGCATTTCTTACCTGCTGCAAGCTTTTATTGAAGTTGCTTTCATCTCTGCTATCCACTTCAACTCAGATTAAAGCTTTAATAGGCCAAATTATAAAGCCTGAGGGTTCCACTGCCCCCAGAGTGTTACCTGGCAGCTCAAGGTGAACCTACAAGTGTCTCCTCCAGGTTCCTGCAGGTATTTCCCCCAGGAAAAATAAAATCAATCAAGGAATTAAAAAACCACTAGGGAAAACCCAGAACCCTGGGATGGGCTTGACTCTCTGCCATCACAACTAAGAGGGGGAGATGCTAAAGCGTTTCTAGAAGTTTCAGGCGTTGCTGGGTCTTTTGTCTTTGGTGAGAATACACCCAGGAGGTTTTGTGTTTGGATGGAATTGGGATGGGCACAGCCAGACAGCAAGCAAGGAACTGCAAGGGGAATTCAGCTGGAAAGAACTGCTGATTTATTCAAGTCTTTCTGATACAAAGGGGTGGTGGAAATGAATCACCAAAGTCAATAACACACAGAAACAATAAAACATAATTTAAATATGAAACTATGTAACAACAGCAAAAAATAATCAACAAACTACACGGGTTTTCTTGGAAACTGAAATTTAGGCAATAACAGTAAATTAATTCTCAAGGAGAAAGCAGGATGGTGGCAAGCAGGAATCACACACACACACAAATATGTGACCTGCTGTTGGACTTGATGATCTTAAAGGTCTTTTCCAGCCTTAACAACTCCATGACCCAGAGCAGACACTGGATGGATTCGTCCTTGCCAAAATCCAGCTGCTCTAGGTCTCAGGGAAAGCAGCTTGGAGTGGAAACATGATTTTTAGCTCAGTGAATCCATGGGGAGATCCCAGCTACAGAGAAGGAATTGTGCAAGGCTGAACCAAAATATGACTTTTAGCACCTAAATTAAATGCTTTCCTTTAGGGGTCATCTTGCCCTGCAAAGCAGGACTTCTCTTTCAAGCTACTGCATCTGAATAATTCATACTTCAACTTTGTTCCAGATTCATTAATATTCCTTGTCATCTTCGTTTAAAAATTAAACAGCAAATTAAAAAAAAAGAGATGACGTTAAACTAAAAATACTCTATGGAGTAGGGTAATGGTAGCTATGCAGTAGCTTAATAGTAGGTTAATAAAGAATAAATATAATATATAAAAAGGTAAAATGAAGGATAAATGTAATCCAGGTGTTTCCTAGTCGAATCTTTTTAGGCACCAGCCATATCTTCTAAAGGGATTATCACTTAAAAGTCAAGTCAATGTTTGGGGTATGAAGATAGAACTTATTCCAGCTCAATTTATCAAAAGGGCTGCAAAGAGATAAACAGCAAAGAGTTCGTAGTTTATCAACAGAACCGGCTTCTCGTTTCACAGCTCACATTTCTCAGAGGATCACATCTCTTTTGATGCAAACCAAGCCAAAAAGCAAACAAAAGCAGCTGAACAGACACCTGCAGCTTAGGAAGGGAAATCCATACATTGGGCAACTCAGCACCGAAATCACGGGCAGGTTTTCCCAAGGCTGGACACTCCCCTTGGCAGACACTGCTGTGTCTTCTAGAGGAGCACTGGTGGCTGCCCAAGGGCAGGAACAGGGACAGGCTGCATTCCTCCCATAGGATTCCTCCTGAGAACTTCTTGGGTTGCATTCCAACCAGGTAAAACAGAGGGCAAACACCAAAGAGGAGTTATTGGTGACTCCTGGCTCAGCTGCCCCTGTCCTGGCGACTGCAGGGGGTCCGTGCAGGGCAAATGGGGCCAGCCTTGGTCACCCTGGAGACCCTGCTGGGGTCACACACTCAGCTCAGAGGGTGGCTGCCCAGGAGCCTTGAAATGCCACCAAGCCAAGCCCAAGTTAAAGCTGAATTTAAAGTCCAACTGCTAATTCCCCAAGTGCAAAACAGACAGCACTGTTATAAAGACTAATGAAGCTCCAAGGTGTGGGGGGCAGAGGTGTAAATTAATATACCCAGTTTAAAGGTGGGTCAGGTCTCCCCTCAAGTGTAACTGCAGCACAACCCTGGGCCAGACAAAGCCAGACAATCCCACCAAAATGTGTGGGGTGGGAAAAGAGACACAGGCCAGAGGACAGGTAAGGCAGGGAAGGGCAGGAATCTCCACACTTGTAGTCTCAGCCTCCCCCAGCTCCTGGCTGGAGGAAGCAGGATGGAAAGTGAGTGCTGCAGTGAGCAAAGTCATGACCTGAATGTCAGTGTTTAATGTTACTTCCATGTCATTTTAATGTCAAAGCTAATCAGGTCAGGTAATAGGTCTTTATTCAATTGGCTCTTCCTTTTTCTATTCTTAAATACATGAATGAAAGGTCAAATCTCAATTGAGAAATCCCTGTTTCTGTTCCCCCCACAGGAGGGATGCACATCTCCATCACACCAAGCAGCAGCTCTCCTGGAAGGATGGGGGATCAGCACCATCTTGCACCAAGAGGAGATGCAGTTCTGCCCTCCTTTTGTGATTCCCTGTGTGCACTGAGTGTGAAAAGAGCCTACACTTACCTTTATCCCTGTTCTATGGATATATCAACCTACACACTTAGTGCAGGCACCTCCATGGGATAAACTCCCCCTGTGCCTCTTCCCCAAAACCTAACAATACAAACAACAACTCTTCCCAAGGACTAGTGTCTAATGCTTCCTCTTCCAAAAAAATATTTCTGCTAAGGTTTATAACAATCCTGAATGTAACAACATGTCAAGTCCCTTCCCAAAAGTGCTTCTTTGGGATATTTTGAGAGTGAAACCCGAAGAGATCAGGAAAAGCAATTCTACAATTTCCCAACTGTGAGACTCAGCCTATGCAGTGAATGAGCATTTTGCCACTGGATCCAAGCTGGAATTTCACCACCTATTCCAACATGCATCTCACCTTGGTTTCCTTTTGCTTAGCACAGAAAACCCAGCATAAAGCATGTGGGACCTTCCTGTTACAGCCCTTAATTGTGGCTACAGAAAGAGATGGCAGCTGATTGCAAACCAGGCACACCAAACTTGCAAACAATCCGGGGCACTTACAGGATCAGTGAGCTCTGGCAGGCTGGCTTGGTAGGTGAGGGGTCTGCAGTCACGGGTGTTGTTCACCAGGACACAGGGAAGGAACATTGGCCCCAGATCGTCCCCATCGAGCACATCGACTGTCAGGGTGGTTGTGCTCGTCCTCCTCTCGTTCAGGTTTTGGGCTCGGTCCTGCAGAGCAAAAGGTGGGACTTTCTGAATTCAGAGTCCACTGGAAAGTTTGAAGGAAAGCCAAGGACAAAACATGTGAGCACCATAACTATCCACGCTCTAGGAAACAGCCTCAGAGCTGCAGAAATGCAGTTAGGAGGGAGAAGTTAAGACATCTGTCACTCAGCAATAATACAGTTGGGGGAATCTGTATGATTGAATCTATAAAAATGCAGGAAATCTGTGTAAGATAAAAAGTCCCCTGCGCTTCATTTATAATGTGAAATTGTTGTGGGTTTACCCAGCAGGCAGCTGAACCCCACAGCACCAGTGGGTTGGGGGAGAGGATCAGGGAACAGATAAAACTCATGGGCTGAAACAAAAGCAGCTCAATAGGACAGAAAAAGAAGGGGAAATAATAATGATAATGATAAAACCCCACACGATTAAAGCACAACCCAGCTGCTCACTGCCCATGGATGGAAGCCCAGCTGCCACCTCCCAGCCAAATCTCCCCACTTTTCTTGCCCACCATGTGGTCTGGAACATCCCCTGAGCCCTCCCAGGTTCCCACAGTCCCAGCTTCCCTTCACCTGGGTAAGCACCTCCTGACACATCCCTGTGTTACCAGCATTGTTCTCATCCTAAACTCACACCACAGACCTGGATTAAGAGCAAAATGAACTCTGTCTCAGGCAAAACCAGGACAAAATCCATGCTTTGTCCTATACTGTCAACATTAAAGCCAGGTCCCACACTTCCTAATAAACCCCAATTAATACATCCCAATTAATCACCACCACCTTTTCTGTCCTGTACATAAACACAGGTATCACTCCTTGGCCAACAGGGCATCTCACCACAATGTCCCTCGAGTTCCTGAGTCCAGGACTCCCCCAGTGAGCTCATTTAGTCCATGATTTTGGGTTTCATCTGTCATGGACTGTAATGCCCAATCCACCTCAATTTAAGAAAGATTTAACCTCTCTCTCCCTCTCCCCTCAAATAAAGCAGCCAGAGCACAGCAATGAGATTGATCCAAGATCTCCAGACTCTAAAAACTGTGGAAGGCTGATTTGCCCACAGAATGAATTACACTGCTCATGTTTTAAAGGCTCCAATGCTACATCCCCCCAAAAAATCTCCACACTGCATGACAGGTTCTCCTCCATGTTATCATGGTCTGGCTTCTTTTTTGACTTCCTTTTTAATCTTTAGGTACACAAGACACTATTGACTATTGCAACTTCTTTCTTCCCTTTCTAGATGGCAGAGAGTAAAGCCTGAAAGTTCTGGAGTTGTTGGAAACACTGGATTAATTTTACATGCAGTAGGAACAGCACCTCTTCTGTCTTCATTTGTTGTCACAAAGTGAGGAAACAGCATGACTGGCCATTAGTTGTTTGGGTTTTTTTGAACAGTCAAAAATATTCCCATTTTCATGGAGGAACTGCTGTATTAGCTTTCTGTACAGAGCTAAAACCTTGTGAAGGGAAGATGGGCCATTAGTTAAGTCTTGCCCTCCTATCCGAACATACAATAACAGAAAAGAAAAAAAGCAAATTTTAATTAACTTTTTTTTGGATTTATGACACTGAATATCATGATCTGTAAAAGAGGAATGGGTCATCCCTCTAAATCCAATTAGATACATATTTTTCTCCTGTTTTGCAGTCCACTCACTTCTTGGAACAGCTTCACATTTATAGGAAAGATGGGAATTTCTGCACTCATCTTTCTTCACAGTCAGTGATGAAAAGCAATTCCAGCTCCAAGGAGCAGCCTTCCTCAGCTAAACTTTCCTGATATTTCTGATATTTCAGTGTGTGCCTGTGAGTAATGTTGGATCAAAGCGGATACAGGGTCATTAATTCCATGCAGGATCTTCAGGGTGCAGGAACAGCACACTGCTGATCATCAGAGGGCCAGAGGTCTGTACTGATTGCGCAGTACAGACAACAGAGAGCATTAAAAGTATCCTCTGGGGTTTCAGAATCACACAATGGTCTGCTTTGGAAGGGACCTTAAAGCCCATCCCATCCCATGCCATGGAAAGGGACACCTTCCATAGCCCAGTGTGCTCCAAGCCCCGTCCAACCTGGCCTTGGACACTCCCAGGGATCCAGGGGCAGCCACAGCTTCTCTGCCCAACCTGTGCCAGGCCCTGCCCACCCTCCCAGGGAGGAATTCCTTCCCAATATCCCACCTGGCAGTGGGAACCCATTCCCCCTTATCCTGTCCCTCCATCCCTTTGAAATAGTCTCTCTCCATCTTTCCTGTTGGATCCTCCAGGCCACAGTTGGGTCCCCCCAAAGCTTCTCCTCTCCAGGCTGGGCAATGCCAGCTGTGCCAGCCTTCCCTGCCAGCAGAGCTGCTCCATCCTCTGCCCATGCTGGTGCCTCCTCTGGCCTCTCCAGCAGCTCCCTGTCCTTGCTGTGCTGGCCCCCAGGGCTGGAGGCAGCTCTGCAGGTCTCAGGGGTCTCACCTGGGGGGGCAGAAGCTCAGGCAGCATTCCCACAGCCCCGCAGCCTGTCTTCTGAACATGCCACACGATATGGAAGCAAACAGATTGCAAAGTGTGTCTGTGCTTCTGTATCTGAGGGATGACACGAACCCCAACACGTGGATTCAGGAGTGAGATATCTCAAGTTGCTCATTTCCCACGGACGGAGTCGTATCACAACAAAGGAGAAGTTTTCATTTACAGCCCTTATCAGAGGGACAGAAAGGCAAAAAAGCTTTCACAGCCCTCAAGGGCACCAAAAAACTTCTCTGATGACAGATTATATCTGAGATAGAGTTTAAACATCACTTCTCAGTGCATGTTATCCACAGCCAGCCCCTCTGGAAAAGCCTCTCCGCACACTCGTGATAGGACTTGAAGGAAAAAATCACCTCTTTATAGCAAAATGCGTTTTAAACCTGAAGGATGCAACGAAATTGCATCTATGAAACTTGACTGGGCTCAAATTAGCATTGCCAGATTTGTTGGAAAATGAACACTTAGTGACACAAGACTGCACTTTTCTGCATGGGCTGCACTGCAAATTTGCAGCTTGCTCCTGGTGCCAAAAATGTCGGCTTGTCACACACACTGGGCAAGCTTTTTTAACCAGTAATAATATGTCTGAGCTTTCAGCAGCCCAGATAAATCTTAAATTAGATCTTTAGAAGACGAGGATTTATCAGAGCTGGCATTGCAGCAAAGCTTTGCCTTTCCTTGGGAAAGGAAACTAAACCCCCACCTGAAGCAGTGGCAGAAATGGCCTTTAGGAGATTTATACTTACATTTGCTTGAACAATGACAAAGTAACGAGTCTTTTCTTCATAATTGAGTCTTTCCCGTAGAACTACTGCTCCGGACAAGGTGAGGGGAATATCAAAGGTCCTGTTGGAAGTCTGCAAGAGAGAAAACCATCCCATAATACTGAGCACGCTTCAGACTTCAAATGGGTTTTAATGGGCTGCAATGGGATGGTCCACTGGCTGCTATTCCAAGACTGCATCTGCTCTTCAGTGCAGAGATCTGAAAGCCTTCAATGTTTTCTCCCCACCCAATTTAGTCCATAAGGACCCCACCACAAACACAATCAGAGAACCAGCTGGGTTGGAAAAGACCTGTGAGATCATCAAGTCCGACCTGTGACCCAACACCACCTTGTCAACCAGATCATGGCACTGATGCCACATCCAGTCTCTCCTTAAACACCTCCAGGGATGGTGACTCCACCACCTCCCTGGGCAGCCCATTCCAATTCCTGATCACTCTCTCCATGAAAAATTTCTTCCTGATGTCCAACCTAAACCTGCCCTGGCAGAGCTTAAGGCTGTGCCCTCTTGTCCTACTGCTGGTTCCCTGGGAGAAGAGACCGACCCCACCTGGTACCCCCTCCTGTCAGGGGGTTGTACAGAGTGATGAGGTCCCCCCTGAGCCTCCTCCTCCCCAGGCTCAACAAGCCCAGCTCCCTCAGCCTCTCCTCACAGAAACTCAGATTCCAGGGAAATGGGGATGCCAGAGGAGGGGAAACCCAATCTGTCCTGTGTGTTTGCTTACCCAGACTCAGCTCACAGAGGGGCAGGAGGGCACTGCTGGGGTGCACAGGTTTCTGACCTGAGATCCAGATCCAATTCCATTATAGAAATTAACCACATCCCAAAAAATCCTTCCATGTGTCAATCTACCATATAGAATATGGTTAAGTATGCTGAGCAGGCAGCAATGCAATATTCCCAGTTCTCTGCATGGGAATCATGGCAGAGGTACATGGCACTATTATTTCCTTAGACCACAAAAAAAGGCCTTTTCCCCCTAAAAGCCCAAACAATGGCAAAAATTGCAGTTTGTTTTTCAGCAAATCGATGAGACTGATGGTTACATTCCCCATGCTGCAGGAACCTGTGCTGTGCAGGAAAACAGGATTGGGAAGTCCCTCCCAGACCTTGCTAAGTAACTGCAGACACTGGTTGCTTCTGTCTGAGTTTGGCACTCATCTTCTGGGATAAAACACAGAGCTCCCACTGGGGGAAAAGAAATCAGTTATTGCCTCTTTATACTGAGGCAAAACAGCAATCAGAGAATCATGGAATGGTTTGGGCTGGAAGAAATCTTAAAGCCCATCTCATCCCACTCCCTGCCATGGGCAGGGACACCTTCCACCAGCCCAGGTTGCTCCAAGCCCTGTCCAACCTGGCCTGGGACACTTCCAGCCACTCTTATCCAAGCTTTGAGCTCTCCCCAAATTGTCTATACCTGGAGTCCCCTCCTGCTCCAACACAGCACTGAAATGTAACGCTCAGTGGTGATTTAAAGCTGAACTTCCACTGTGAGTTTGCAGCACAGCTCCTGAAGGTACCAAGTCAGCTCCACCCTGATCCCTCTGCAAACTCCATTTAGTCCAAGGAAATGAAAAGCTGGAGCGTGTGCAGGGAAGGGAGGGGAGCTGGGGAAGGGGCTGGAGCAGCAGGAGGGGCTGAGGGAGCTGGGGGGGCTCAGCCTGGAGAAAAGGAGGCTCAGGGGGGACCTTCTGGCTCTGCAAGTCCCTGCCAGGAGGGGGGAGCCGGGGCGGGTCGGGCTCTGCTCCCAGGGAACAGGGACAGGAGCAGAGGGAATGACCAGGAGATGTTCAGGTTGGACATCAGGAGGGATTTGTGCCTGGAAAGGGTGGTCAGGCCTTGGAGGGTTGGAGTGCCCAGCCCTGGAGGGACTTAGAGATGTGTGGATGTGCCCCTTGGGGATGTGGGTTAGTGGTGGACTTGGCAGTGCTGAGGGAATGGTTGGACTTGGTGATCTTGGAGGTCTTTTCCAATCTAAACAATCCTGTGATTCCATGAAAGGTGCACAACTCCATCCAAGACAGAAAGGAGCAGCTGGAAGTCAGGAATATCAAGATATTCCTTGGTCTACGACTCACTCCAGGAGAACAGTTCTCCTCTCATTTCAAAACAGAGAGAACAAAACATCAGTCTCCATGGCTTGGAACCCTTGTGGCCCCCCAGTTTGGACCACGGGCCAGCAAATTATCAAATGGGGAAGGCACCAGGATAACCCAAACCAAATTACTGCCCAGAGAGTTGGTATGGTGAAAAATTAGTACAGCAACAGCATTATGCATATTCCCTAATCCCAGATAATCTCATTAGATTATTCAGATATCTAATAAAATAATCAGATAATTCTAAAACATTAGAATCCTCCCCAAACACAACACAAGGAATCTCTATAAAATTACTGAGCAGGGACAGAGTCCAGAACGAGTTTTTAGGACACATTTGTAATAATAACCCTCAGGTATAAACAGAGCCCTCAGAGCTTTACCAGTTCCCTTTGTATCAGGAGACAGAATGTTTTTGGCAAATGAAGTGACTTAATCCTTTGCTTTTAACAGCTAAACCAAGATTTATGGCATTCCTTTATGTGACAGCTAAAGCCCAGCCTCACAGCAAGGATTCCTGGCATTGATTTTCCTCCTTGGCCTTTCTACATCTTCCCAATTAAACACCAAAATAATTAAGCTAAATTGAATTTCTAGCACAACACCTCTTGTTTGGATAGCTTTGGGCTTGGGGGGTATTTTTATTCCAAATGCTTACATTAGTCTCCAGTGAAACTTATGGTGGTGGTGCTGGGTTGATGGTTCAGAGAATTTCACTGGATATTCTGAGTTGGACCCCCAAGGACCATCGAGTTCAGCCCTACATTTGATGGTCCTGAAGGTCTTTTCCAAACCTACCAAGTCCATGACTATGAGCTCCAATCAGTCTGCTTTTCCAAGGCAGGAAACAGTGTCACTGGTGTCAAACAGCACCCTGGGCACCTTCTTCACACAACAAGGGGGATCCCAGAAGCAGAAAGCAGAGCTATTTTCCACTAAACCACATCTTTGAGCCTGGTATGATTTTTTTTTCCCAGGTTAAGGATGAAAATTACACAGGAACTGCCTGGCAAACAGCTCAGCATGATGGTAAGTCACACACACCAAGGGCAGTGCTGTGCACCCATCAAGAGATGGAAGGAGCAGATTTATTTAACCTGGGATACAAAAGAGCACAGCAAAGATGCAATAAAGCATCTTTATTTCCAGAATGATTATCCAGGATGCCTTTGAACAATGCAATACTAGGCCTTAATAGGAACTTAAATACAGCACAGTTCTACTTCACTCTGGCTCAAAACATCTGAACAGAAATGCTGTTTTAAGGAGGTTGTATTTTTGTAATTGTTTTCAGTACACATAGTCAATGCATGCTAAAACACTTCACTATTTTAAAACATGGTAAATCTTCATACAAATCAGCCACGTGCAAGAACTTGTTATAATGGGGGAATTCCACCACCCAGCCCTAAAGGGAATTTATTTTAGTACATTTAAACTGTTTGCTTTAAACCCATGTATTTGCAAAAAGATAAAAGGTAAGGATCAGTAGCGTTTCATTTTAATAATATATAACACTTTTTTTTTTAAGCAGTGATCTTTAAATATAAATGACTTGGTGAGGAAAGGCAGAATATCTTTTTTTTGAGGGTAATTTAGCCATGGCTATGAATATTTCTTAGCTGTGAATCTATTAGGTGTAGACGTGTAGGAGTAAATCCAGCTGCCTGAAAATGCCAAAGCCAAGGTGGAAGTGTGGGATGGGAACAACACAGGGGGTTATTAATTATAGAATCCCAGAATGGTTTGGGTTGGAAGAGACATTAAACCCATCCATTTCCACCCCCACCACAGGTAGGGACATCTTCCACCAGCCCAGGGTGCTCCAAGCCCTGTCCAACCTGACCTTGGACACTTCCAGGGATCCAGGGGCAGCCACAGCAGAAATTTTTATATTTTATATTTATATTTTTATGTATTTCTCTTTATATTTTTATCTTTCTGTAGGTTATGTAAATATTATAATATGTATGTATTTACATACATATTTATATTAAATTTATATTACATTATATTATATTTATATTATATATTTATATTACATTAAATTATATTATAT
>WBMV01007944.1:18447-73504 GCA_013396655.1 Campylorhamphus procurvoides
TATAAATACACACATACCTGGGGAAAAAAAACCCCTCAATGGACTTACCTTGTCATTAGGGTTGTACTGGATGACATATTCTATCTGGCCATTGGGACCATCATCAATGTCAGTAGCACCATTGTTTCCAGAAAATCCTGTGAAGATGGTTGTTCCCACTGGAGTTAACTGCAAGGACAGTGACACACACCCAGTAAGACCTCAAGGTTCACAACAAACCATTAAACAAGTCTTTGAAGGCTTTTTAATTATTTTATTTCCCCCCCCATAGCTCTGGGCTATAATGCACCAAGACAAAACCTCATTTGTTTAAATTAAAAAAAAAAAAAGATGATGAGTAAAAAATTGTTAAAAACCTCCTGAAATAAATACAGATTAAAACCCAATAAAATCTGCTTTTTCAGGCTCAGGAAGCAAACAGAGAGGAGCTGCAGATGCAAACAGAAGTTCTTTGACAGTGTCCTCATGGCAACATGAACCGTGCCAGATGAGGATCAGCACATGCAAACACAGACACCCCGAGAGCTTCATGGCTTTAACCACAAGAGTGATGCTGCTGCTCCAATATTGTGTTGGCAGCAATTGAATAGCCATGAAATTATCCCCTGAGAAAGAATCCATTGATAATTATCCTCGTGCAGATAAAGAGCAGGAAATCAAGATCCATTGAGATCGAGGACAGAGGATTTCTTGGGAGTCATCGTTTCTGAATTTCCATAGTCAGGAAACTTTGTGAGTAATCAATGTGAAAGAGCAAAAGAAATGAACCAACAGAGGTGGATCCAGCACAGCCTCTGCCTCCCCCTGCTCTCCTCACCCCCAAACCTGTGGCCCTTACATTCAGAGTCCCACTTTTCTCCAAGTCTGACAGGAATTTTTTCACATGTTTCAGCTCAGACCTTCTAAAAAGGTTAGAAGGGAAGAAGGGAAGGCAGCAAAGGACAGAGTCATTCCAATGTTTGTCCCAGATTGGGATGTTATTTCATGTCCATTTTTCTGTAGTTCCCACCACAAAGCAAATAATTAACTCTCCATTTCCTCTTACAGTCTTTATTTATAAAGCTGCTAATTAACTGTGCAATGGTTGAGAGAGTTCTCTGAGAAACATTTCCAGGGATGAGAATACTGAATCTCTGAAATAAAAAACACTAATTCAAAGCCTTTTTATGGTAAAACAAGCAGGGTTTCATTTACAATATTTATACCATCCACATTTTGGCCACAATAATTAGGAATGTTCATGTTTTGCTGCAAACTTGACTCACTAGTAAAGTGTCTCATGTGGGTGTAGGAAGTTGATTGTAGCCTCGTGTCTACTACAGGGTTACTACCATGACTACTAAAGGGTTACTACTATGCCTACTAAAGGGTCACTCTCATGCCTCCCAAAGGATTATCCTTGTGTATTTGTAGATTTTAATCTAGATGTATAATTTCTCACATGGTTCTAAACCCATTTCTCATGGTTTGTGCCACATTCTCCAAATTCTGCTTAATGTTCTTTCCCAGGTAAAAGATTTTAGCAAGGACATCTATTCTGGGCCAGGCACCTGGGAGATGTGTTGTAGTCAAAGCAAGACACAAGGCCCAGAACCCTTGGAGAAGCTCCAAGGATGGTTCCAGGGTGGACAATTCTCAGGTTGGATGTATTCATTAGATACAATAATTAACCAGTGTTATAAATTTGGTAAAGCCTCATACTGGGAGTGCACTGATGGATTTTGCTGCACCTGAAAGAGCTTTAATTAAAGGACCTGCTCTCTGTTTTATCTGCACTAATACTGCCTGGAAAGTTCTTTCTTCCACTTTAGGCAACACTACCAATTAAATCCACGCTGGGATGGGGACAAATGGCAAACCAGCACCTTCCCCTGTGCCACCCCCCTGCCCAAGGCTCAGCTCCTCTCCTGAGCTCCCAACTCCTCTCCTCACTTCTTGGTGTCACCCAACATTGCCCCCCCTCTCTTCCCATCATTTTCCTGAGCCACAAGCCTGGCTGAGGGCTGGGATAGCTCCTGTGCTGGGATTGCCCCTTGGATCCTCAGCCCTGAGCAGCCCTAAATAAAAGGGCTTCACTCATTAATCCTTGCTTAAATAACAGTCCCATTAGAGGAGAGAGCCAGGCACTCCTGGCTTGGCATGGGGTGCACATGATGGAACTCTCCCGTGTTTCTGCTGTCCAAACATGGAAAAGGCCTGGAGCTCCTGGGAGGAGCTGAGAGGAGAAGCTCTGAAGACATTAGACATGTAGAATTATAGAATGGTTTGGGTTGGAAGGGACTTTAAAGATCAACTCGTTCCACCCCCTGCCATGGGCAGGGACACCTCCCACCAGCCCAGGGTGCTCCAAGCCCCGTCCAACCTGGCCTTGGACACTCCCAGGGATCCAGGGGCAGCCACAGCTTCTCTGCCCACCCTCCCAGGGAAGGATTCCTTCCCAATATCCCATCCATCCCTGCCCTCTGGCAGTGTGAACCCATTCCCCTTGTCCTGTCCCTCCATCCCTTGTCCCCAGTCCCTCTCCAGCTCTCCTGGAGCCTGTTCAGGCCCCCTAAAGGGGCTTCCAGTCCCCTTTAGGCATTGGAAGGGGCTTTCAGGTCTCCCTGGATCCTTCCCTTCTCCAGGTGAATCCCCCCAGCTCTCCCAGCCTGGCTCCAGAGCAGAGGAGCTCCAGCCATGGAATCATTCCAATAGCTCCATGTCCTTCCCACGCTGAGGACCCCAGAGCTGGACACTGAGACCTCCCACTGAGATCTCATATTTTAAAAGAAAATATATTAAAAGACGGTAAATATTAAAATACTGAAAAAATCCTGTCCCATCCAACCAGCCCAGGAGCTGAGAGGGACCCCGGGGGTGTTTGTGCTGCTCCCACCAGCCAGATGCTGGAACTCCATGTCCTACAAAGTCAGAGGGCAGAGGTCCAGTGAGCATCCCAAAGGACCAGAGCACTCCAAGAGGGAACATCCCAGCTGCCCAGAGGCTGAGGAAGGGCTGGGTCTGCCCAAGGGCTCACAGCTGAAGGACCAGGAGCATGGAAAGCCTTGGTTTTCATTGCTGTGTCCCTCAGAGGCTCCCCCAGGCTCTCACTGGCTGCACATAAAGGATGGGCAGCATAAAAAGGCTCCAGCACATTATTAAGTGATAAGGAAGGAGACAGTTGTAAAAATGAGCTATCAGTAAACACCAGAATTACAATTGCACGCTCCGGCAATAAAAGTCAAAAGCTGAAGTCTTGGGTTTAATGGATGACATCCAAAGGAACTGCCTGCAGATGTACAGACCTTTGGGACACGCAGGTTTCCATTTTAGGTACAATTTCTTCTATGCAACAAAAATGATACCAGAAATAACACCAAAAAACCTCCCCCACCATCCCTCATTCCACCCAACCTTCCAGTCTGCTTGGGATCTCACATCAGAGATTCCTGCAGCCCTTAGAAGAATTCAGATGAGCTCTTAACGAATTGCTTCCAAATCCACTTCCAGTCATTGGAGAGAGGCCCCTCAGCATTCAAAGCCACCCAGATTTTTACACTGAGAGCTCAGCATTGCAGTGATTTCCCATCAGTCAGCAATATCCCCTCTTCCTCTTGCATTTACCACTAGCCAGCCACTATACTTGTACCCCAAATTGGTGAGGGATTCCTGACAGGCTGCTCTCAGTTCACTGTGGGAACAAGGAGGAACTCAGTCCACCTAAGAAAACGAGACTATTTACTCAGGGGAGGCTCAGCTTGGCTACTGGGAATAATTTCTCCACTTGAAGAGTGGAATTTTGTTTCTCCATATGAACCTTTAGTATCTCCTGCAGAAAGGCACAGGAGTTACACAGCAAACTGTCTGGCCATGCTGAGTGTCTTACCTTCTGCAAGATAAAACGTTGGGAATTGTAAAGGAACAATTATCTGAGTGTACATGACAGCCTGAGGATGAGCATCTCTGTGGGAATTCAACCCAGTGAAAAAGAACCCCCCACGACAAGAAACAAGGAAGATTTCAAGAAGAACGCAATTAAACAACTGGAGAGGAAAGGCACACAATACATCTTCTTCTTCCAAAGTCTGCAGCCCTAATGCTTAAAATCTTCCTTCAACATGATTTATGTCTATTAGAAGTCGAGATGCAGGCAGGAACGTTCAGCTCTTCCATAAAACATTTGGAAAATAAATCCCCCTATTATTGGCTATTTACAAAGTTAAAAGTGAATAATTTTTCACGGTGGCCCCAAAGAGCAGAGCAAAGCAAGATTTGCAGTGAATCATTCTGAGCTAACGTTCTTTTGATGATGTCTACCTGCAGAGATTAATTATTTCCACACCACAAGGAAAAAGACGGGAATAATTACACGAGTAGAAATGAAAATTCAACACAAGCCATAATCCTCGCCAGCACAAAGCCAAAGTTCTGAGATGCCTGAAGTTCAAGAGACACGCTCATTTTGCAAAGGATTCCCAGCTCTGCCAGTTTAAGGGGGGGAAACAACCTCAAACCCAATAAAGAACCCAATCCTACCGTGTTGGGTTACAAGCAGCTCTCAGGTCAGGCACAACTAATTAAATGGGACTCACTTCAAAGAGTGTTCTAATAACTCCACTGCCATTTCCAATCCTAAAAACTCCTGAGCTTCCCAACACCTCAGCAGGGCTCAGGTACGTGAAAAGCCAAGACCAAAACAAGTCAGTTTTATAAATCCCAGGCCACGCTGCATTGATAAAAAGTACCAAGATAATTTGTGCTTAACACAAACCACAGACAACCACAACGGGGCCTCAGAGTCCAGGGTTGTAGCTCCTAATCCCCACATTAGGATACAGAAATTTAAAACCCTTGTGGCAATGCTGTAGATGTGCCTGTAGAATGTTAACTGGGTTGCATAATTCTTCTGGATTTTGAACCCAGCCCTAGAAAACTTTGTTTTAATACTTCAGTAACTCATATCTTCGAGTCACTAATACAGCCAGTCAGATTTAGCCCCAGGCTAATGTCACTGTCAGGATTTTTTTTTTCCTAAACGAATAACGATGTGGTATTTTCATACAAATAAAAAATATGTAATGCAAAAAGGAAATAACTCTGCAGAGTATTTCTAATTATCATAAAAAGGGTGACATCAACCTTAACTTGGTTTTACTTTCCTGAGGAAATTCATAATGCTGTGGAGAGCGGCTGGAGTTGGCTGAGACACGTTCCTTGACTTGAAGAAGACTTAGTGGAATGACCAAAATCCTCCTGGAAAAACTATTTTCTCAATAAACACTTAATGATAATTTTGACACCTGGATGTAAAATTCACACGTGTGCTGGAGGGGAACGTGAATTTCTCAGCACAATTTGATTTTGGATCCCCTTCCTCAAGGATGTTCTGCAGCACAAGTGTGGGACTGACAGAGGAAAACCCTGAAATCCCTCAGGATCACTGGACAATGCACAGAATATTCCACAGTCAGCTCTGTATGGAGCTACTCCAGTCAAATAAACAAATTGAAACACCTCCTGGTGTAAACCAAACCAGGCATTACCCCACTCCATCCATCTCATTCTAAGCCTTCTGGAAAAATCCAGGCTTCATTTCAAACCTTTTAGTGTGCAAAGGGAAAAGACACGTGGGAACGTGGGATTTATGTTGCTGTCACGAGCACCCTCAGCTCCTCTGACAAACTCATCTTAGGGTCTTGGGGACAGTTCAAACAGAAAGATGGCTTGACATAAAACCATCCTATTTCTCCACAATATGATAAAATCTGCTTGTCCTTTGATTTGTGTTACTTGGGCAAAAGAAATTCCTGTGCTTTTTGGTTTGCCAGCAAGCTGAAAACAGAAAACCAGAGGCAAGCAAAGAAGAACCACAAATCCCTCCTGGCACTGCATTCCTGCTGCTGAATTCACTGGAGGCAGTGCCAATTAGGATTGGAAAAAACCGGCATTAAAACCAATTAATTACTCATTAAAACCTCTGAGAAAGTCTGAGATGCTTTGTGATTTTTTTTGTTGCTAATTAATTAATTAATTAACAAGAGCATTAACCCACTGGGTGCTGCTCAAGGGCACAGCAGAGTCGTGTCAGATGTTATATGTGGAACAGCAATAAAATGAAACAAAGAACCTGACTAAATCAGGGTTCAGCTGCTGCAAAGAGCAACACTTTAAACCAGTAAAAACGCAAATAAATGCTCAATTTCCAAAACCCAATGATTGTGAATGGAGCATTTCTCACTCTTTTCCTCCCACTCCTGGTTTAATTAGTCCAGCTCTTTCACAGACCCCGCCGCCCCAACCAAACCCCACTGGGGCCAAAATGCACACACATATTTAACAGCTTTATTTTTTTAAATGCAACCCTATTTCTCTGAGTCTTTGTCTGCACAAGACCCATCTTTCCGTTCTCTCCATAACTTTAGCCTGGATATTTCCACTTCTGCACAGAATTCCCCACTTCCACTTCCTGCTTTCAGGATACTAACACTGAAAACAGCTCTCCTTTGTACTGCTTATTAATAGATAATTCAGTCCCTAACAGAGTAAGGAAGTTAACTGTAAAGTGAAATGAAGTTGTACCAGCTCAAGAGGGAAACACTTTCTTTGCTTCAAATAATGCAGAGAGTCCAATCCACAGCTCTCTATTCCATGAAGATATAAAGCCAAATAATTCCTTTCACCAGACATCATTTAATAAAGGGAAGCAGCAATAAACCAAACGAGCTCCAGCACTGTTAATAAATCCTTCTGAACTATTTGCTTGACTTTCTTTTCACAGGTAGGTTTGTTTCCCTCGCGGATTTGTTGCTGAAAGCACATTAACACCGTTCGCTCATGGAGGCACAGCCTCCCATCCTAAAGTGACACAGATGGAGGGGACCTGGAACCAAGGGAATGGATTGGGGTTTCCAGTGGGAGGCACTGAAAGCTGGATGGAAGACCATGAGGAGGTGCTGACCTCGTTGACGGCCACGTAGTAGCGCTGCTGCTGGAACTGGGGCGAGTTGTCGTTGCGGTCCCTCACCACGATGCGCACCTCGTGGTTGATGATGGTGCCAACCTTCTTGTTCACGCACTGCACCTGCACCACGATGGACTGGATGGACACTGGAGGCTGCAGGGGGAGAGATATTGTTATAAAGGTACCCCAAAAATGTCACGTTTGAAGACTTGGGTCATTAATAATGGAACTCATGGAACCACAAAATGGCTTGCGTTGGAAGGGACATTAAAGCCCATCCAGTGCCACCCCCTGCCATGGGCAGGGACACCTTCCACTAGCACAGGTAGCTCCAAGCCCCATCCAAACTCACCTTGGACACTTCCAGGGATGGGGCAGCCACAGCTTCTCTGCCCAACCTGTGCCAGGGGCTGCCCACCAAGAATCAAACCCAAGAATTCAACCCAAGAATTCAATCCCAACTAAGAAGCGAAGAATCCAATCCCAATATCCCATCTAGCCCTGCCCTCTGGCAATGGGAAGCCATTCCCCTTGTCCTGTCCCTCCATCCCTTGTCCCAAGTCCCTCTCCAGTTCTCCTGGAGCCCCTTCAGGCACTGGAAGGGGCTCTCAGCTCTCCTTGGAGCCTTCTCTTCTCCAGGTGAGATCCCCCCAGCTCTCCCAGCCTGTCCCAGAGCAGAGGAGTTCCAACCCTTGCAGCATCTCCAGGGCCTCCTCTAAACTCATTCCAAAAACTTTCTTGTCTCACATTGAAAGGTCATGTCAGAAATTAATTCAATTTGCTACCACTTACATTTACAAATAATTAAGAAATACCTTTCAGTGTAGACAATCTCACTGTTTTCCCTCCAGTGAACATCATAATATTCAAATACAAACCCCTCCCAAACTTGATGAATGGGCAAAGAAATTCAGGCTGGAATGGCAGTTTCTACTCATCTGAGGAAGATCCAGAATCTTTAGGCTGGCTTTAATAAGCTGAAACACTACTGAGTGGATCTATATTTATTAGCCCAACCCAAGAAAAATATAATGAGCTGAAATGATAGATATTTGATAACCATTTGACACTCAGGATTTAATCTTTGCCGCGGAAAAAGTGTTGCTTTTGATAAAATATGAGATAAAAAGGACCAGCCTTCCTTTCACATAGGTCCAATTTCTGCTGGGTCAGTGCTTAGGTTTGAAATCAAGTGTTTAAACAGTCATCGATCTGAGCATTCATAGACAAAAGTGTAAATAATGGCACAATGTCACAAATTGTTGCTGACACTGGGGACAGCTCATCACCCCAGCACCTCTGAACACCCTCAGTTCTGAGCCATCATTCCTAAGTGCCCAAAGTTTAGGAAAGAAAGTCTGGAATTTTCTTCTCATCTGATTTGACTTGGAAAACAGGCTGTCATTCTTAGCAAAATCAATCAATGCAATCTAATAAGATTCGCTTCGAAGAAAGGTAATAAAACCCAGGAACAGGACCAGGATAACTGAATCAGCAGGGAGAGAAAAATGGGAAGAGTATCCAAATCTATTGAATGTGCTCGTGTATGCACCATTTGTGAATCAGAGACCACAATTTTTCTCTGTAATAAACCCCTGAATCTTAAGGTTTGACTTAATAATCCCCCCAATTTCATTGCTACTACCAAGTCCCACATGGTTTTAACTCGAAAGATGAGAAAAATACATTGGGGATTTTCGTTAACCAAAGGGGGAGCCACAAGGCTCTCAGTGATTCTGCATTTTTGGGGAGCACAGCTGTGGTTCTGAAGGCTGGGGACAGCCTTTGGAGAGTCACAGAATTGTTCAGGGTGGAAAGGGCCTCCAAGACCACCAAGCTCAAGGGTCACCCCAGCCCTTCTGTGCCCACCACTACCCCATGTCCCCAGGAGAGCCACATTAATCACGCCCATGGCAGACATTCCATGGTTTTTCTCAGTCACTGAGGTTTGGGAGGGCTGTTTTTGTTTCCTCTGGCTTGTGGGTTCCAAAAATTCACTGAGCCCGTGCAAGACCCCCAGTGGGGCTCACACCCAAACCCTGAACCACCTCGAACCCCAGATTTCCTTTTCAAAGCCCACCACACTTAAATAATCACCACTGAGTCATTTGACACAGTAGTGGGGATAAAAAGTGCTCCAGTTCACAGCAAAAAGTGAGGAAGCAATACCTGAAATTGCAATGCAAACACATTATTACCTATATATATATATATATATATAAGATACGTGCTCACTTCCCTTGTCCCCTGGCAAGGAACATCCCTGTCAGGTGTCTGTGAATTCACAACAATGTGAAGCACCTGTGAGTTGATCCAGATTGTTGCTAATACTGGGACTCAACACCCTGATGAGGTAAAACAACCAGTTGGATTAAGGTCAAGGAGCTCAGGGAGAGAGAAGTGCCACTAAAAGGGGCATTGAAAAGGAATGAGCCCTGACCCAAGAGGGGTGAATTTCAGTTCCTGCCACCACAAGGATGTGCAGGATTCCATGGGCTGATGAAGAACAGACCCTACATTTCCGAGAGAGGTTCTCCAGCCTCACCTCCAGGCCAGGCTCTCATTTTTGGCTCCCACTTAAAACTAAAACTGGAAGGTTTGGTGCTTGAGGAAGTGCTGCCTCTCTGCCCAGGCCCCAGGAGTCTCCTGCCACCACGGCCACTGTGCCACTCTCTGCTTTGCATAGGAAAGCAGGGGGGGAATTCGAGCTAAATTAAGAACAGCTGAATTCAATTAGCTCTTTTCAGCTAAAAATGGAAATGAGGAGAAATTTGCATGTTGTTTTTGCTGCTTATGAATAGAGCTCAAAACACAGGGAGAAGACAAATTAATCAAGCCAGCTAATACAAAACAAACTTGCCTGCACTCCACGGAGAACTCCTGAGTTTAGAGCATTCTTGCCATATTGATTACAGCACTTTGGACTCAATTTGCCTTTCAGGTTCTGATGAACTGCAGCAACGCTGCAACGCTGGCAGAAAATGTCTCTGTTTTTAAAGTTCTTCAATGAAATTAGCCGAGATGAGAACAACTCCTATTTATTTTGTGCTTTTTAGCTTTTTTTTTAAATAAAAATAGGACTTAGCCTGACAACCTTTCTGTGATGCCATCAGGAACGAACGTACCACATGAATTTTATGCTGCCTTAAAAAAGGAATCTAAACCAGCACATTCTCCATGGAACATGCCAAGCTCTTTAAGTGATTTGTGGCATTCACCAATCCCCTGTCCTTCTCACATCTCATAATTCAATGCACACAGGTAAAGTAGGATGTTAATAAGTGTCACAGGACAGGGAGAGAGCAGCACTTCTTCCAGACAGCAAACCAGAATAAAGATGCAATCCACCAGAAGAGCCAGGTTTGGTTGGTCATAAAACCCACACGTTTGTTTGTTTGCTCTTTATTGTTGTGTTCATCCCCACATAACATTTGCACACATGGCCAAGTTCCTGCCTGCTCCCAATAAATCCTAATGGAGAATCCAATTAACTCTGTCCACACCCATCTGGGGACAAGATAGATGCAGGAATTATATTCCAGCCGCTCTTGTGGTTATGGTTAATTAGGAATTGCTGCCTCCAGGGAGGAAAGCAAAGCCCCCACTCACATCTCTGTCCAGGACTCGGCCGGTGCTGTTCAGGTACAGGGTCTGTTTGATGGGATCCAGGATCACCCAGTAATCCACGTTGTCCTTCAAGGAGAGCTCGATGGTGGGGTCGGGCCCTCCTGCTGTCCCTTTGATCAGCATGTTGTCAACCAGGATGGTGCCTGCAAGGGCAATGAACACACCAGGGAGACATTTAGAGGGAAAGTGTATTTTTGCAACGACTGCAACGCTCCAAGTACTGTTTTCTAACTCAGGCTCCCAGTACTTGAGTGACATTTAAAGAGCCTGAACCTTATTATCTGTAACCAAAGGCTGCCTCTGACACTGAGGCTGCTTCACACAATGCCAGGAGCAGCACTTGCAAGGCACAATAATTTAAATTGAAGATTAGACCCATGGCATACAGCTACCTACTTAACATGATGAGCTTTTCCTCCATTGAGCAACCATCGCCCAATCTCACCTCGCACAAATGAAAGCACCGAAATAACAGCAAAACCCAGAATAAAATTTTCTGCAGGGAGAGTGACACATCAAGGTGATGGGGGGGGGCGGGAAATGAGGGGGGAAAGCACAGTTACATAAAACTCTAGAGGAAAAAAAAGAGGGTTTATACCTCGAGTTACTCTGCAACACAAACTGAACTGCAGCATAAAGATGTGAAAACTACACCTACCAAGACAAAGGCAGGACTTCATGAGGAGCAGCCACACAGTCAACACCTACAGCATGGTTTTTTTCACAAAATCATGGAATGGTTTGGGTTGGAAGGGACCTTAAAGCCCATCCAGTGCCACCCCCTGGCATGGGCAGGGACACCTCCCACCAGCCCAGGGTGCTCCAAGCCCCATCCAGCCTGGCCTTGGACACTTCCAGGGATCCAGGGGCAGCCACAGCTTCTCTGCCCAACCTGTGCCATAGGAATTTCTTCCCTATATCCAACCTAAATTTCCCCTCTTTCAGTCTGAACTCATTCCCCCTTGTCCTGTTCCTTCAGTCCCTGCTGAACAGCCCCTCTCCAGCTTCCCTGGAGCCCTTTCAGACCCTGGAAGGTGCTGTGGGGTCTCCACACAACCTTCTCCTGTCCAGGTGAGCACCCTGAGCTCTCTCAACCTGTCCCCATGGGGAGGTGCTCCAGTCCCATCAGCCTCTCCATGTCCCTCTGATGCTGGGGGCACCAGAACTGTGCTCAGTGACCCAGGTGGGGTCTCAGCAGGGACCATCTGGTCCCATCCTGTCAGGTACAAGTCCTGCTCTCCTCAGTCAGCTCTCCTCTGCTCCCAGCACCTACAGGCTACAAAATCTCCCATGTCAAACACTCCAACTCGCTCTGAAAATGTCAAGCATTATCCCTGCCCTGAGCATTGCCCTGCAGTGCCTCTGGTTTGCATGCACAGGATTTATAAACACTCCTCTGAAACGTCACTTTTCCGAAAACTCTGCACTCCCCAGTTTGCTTCACACTGAAATATTCAAAGAAATGATCTTCATGGAGGTTCACCAGCAGCTGGGAAGAAAAGCTGTGATTGTCAGTAGCTGCAGAACATTCAAATTAAGTTCCGATATTTATCACGTCACCTCCTGTATTAAGGGCCCAAATAATTTATTCCAAAATGCAGCATCAATTTCTTTGCACCTTCACTTCAGAACAGCAACTCTATATAAATACACCCATCCAAGAGGAGCAGTCCCAGCTTGGGCCAAGGCTCTTTTTTATGATAAAACAATAAAATTAATCACTAATCCTAACCCCAGAAAATTGTTTTACAGTCCTGAGAAGAGTGTCCCTGCAAGGTTGTTTCAATGAGCTATTCACAACTACTTTGCTCTAACACAAGAGAAATGAAAAAATCCCTAACTTTGCACATAAGACTGGTTTTGAGTTCAAGGAGCAACAACTTTCCACCTGACAAACACTGTGTACCCACTTGTTTGATGGATATTGGCAAAATTTCTTGCTCAATAACATCTGTACAGTTGCACTGACCCAGCAGCCTGACCTGGCAGCTTCAGGGGCACCACATTATTTTTAACATAAAGAGGATTTCACCAGGAAAAACAAGCTTGTTCCAAACCCTGTGACAGTTCAGGGGGTTGATGTCTACTCAACAACTCCACTGAAATCTATAAAATCCATCAGCTTGTGTATTTCTGTCATTACTGTGCCTCGGAGAGGACACAGAGAAGGGTTGGTAACCCAAATTTGGCATCTGAACAGAAGGTCCCCCCCAGAAAAACCCCAAAGTAACCACCACAAGCACCTTCATGGCTTCAATTGCTTTGAATTTTTCCAGTCTTCTTGATCAGACTGGGAAAAGAGGAGCTTGAGGGATGGATCTGGGGCAACTGAAGGAACACAGAAACAGGAACAGGAGAGGGCTGGGAAAGCAGGGGGGAAACATCCTGCAAGGGATAATTGGGAAATAGGGGAGAGGAAAAGCAGCAACAGCTTCTCTCTGGTGTTCAAGACTCGTAAATCCACGAGGACTTACTATTCATTTTCACCTACTTGGTCCTGGGCCCCCTGCTCTGGGAGGTGCTGGAGTGCCCATTCCAAGGTACCCTGCAGCTGGGATGCCCCCGGGTTAAATTAAGGTGAAACCACCCAACAATCAATTAGAACGTTTTATTGATGGCAGCAAGGATTTCAGCTTTGTGACAGGCTGAAGGGCCTGTGGCAGCAATGATTGGAACCTTTCTGAACAGCCAGCCAGTTAAACTCTCCTGCACAACGTGTGGAAACAGCAATTTCAGCTTCTAAGGAGGAGAAGAAAGGTGGAAGGAAAGACTGGAAAATAAAGGTAGAGGGGGAAAAACATCCAAGTCCCCACCCAGGATTGCAGCAGCATCCCTGGGCTGGTTCCTTTGGATGGTGGATGCAGGGATGGGGAGGGCTGCACTGGTTCCACATTGTGCCCTTTGTTACCCCCAAACTTTGCCGAAGGGTTTGGGGTGTCTCATGGTTTCCACTCAGACACCTGAGAGCAATTCTGCCTCAAACTCGATTATAATTACCCAAGATAAGGAAGCTGGTCCCTAAAAAGCCCTATCCTGCCTCCCCAGAGTCCCTCTTATCTCCTTGGCATGGCAACCTCCTTTTCTCCTCTGCCAAATGCTGGAGTCATTAACTCTTCCAGGTTTTCAGTCCCTCACAGGAGCATCACAGCAGAAGTCACGAGGACACAGAGCCACCACAGCTTCCCACCAATACACCACTGCCATGGAATCCCAGAATGGGTTGGGTTGGAAGGGACCTTCAAGACCATCCATGGGCAGGGACACCTTCTAATGTCCCAGGTTGCTCCAAGCCTTGTCCAACCTGGCCTTGGACACTTCCAGGGGCAGCCACAGCTTCTCTGGGCAAAGCTGGCACATGAATTTTTCCTAATATCCAATCTAAATCTTCTCTGGCACAACATGGGCTTTCCTGCCCTGAAGGCCAGTGGAATTCTTCAGCTGGGAGAATTCCATGTGGAGAGAATCAGGGGTCCTGTGCACTGTACTCACAGAGATACAACAGGACATGGCACTTGTCCACTTGTTCAAAAGACAAGTGATAAGAAAAACTGGCACTTAAAAGGCATAGATAGATACATAGATAGATAGATAGATAGATATATAGATAGATAGATAGATACATAGATAGACAGACAGACACACTCACTTTCTAACTCTTTGAGCTGCAGGTTGGGCAAGAAAGATCAGGGAATGGGTAGGGTTGGAAGGGATCTTAAAGCTCATTTCATTCCAACCCCCAAAGTACCAAGAGTCGTGCACAGACTGAAGGAAACTCATCACGTCTGCACTCCAAAGCAGTGGGAGGGTTTCACATTGGGAAGTGAAAACCAGCCAAGAGTGACCATGGAGTCCCCAGGATTGGGGAAGTCCTGCTTTGTCAGGAGCCACTGGAGTCAGTTGTTCTGGAGAGCTCCAGACTGGCGAGCTCAGACTCCGTGGGCACAACCAGGCTGATGTCCAGGTGGGCATCTTCACTGGGGCTGGGAAACCACAGGAAAACAGCATTTCCACAGATGCCTCTGGTGGGCAACCTGAAGGAAGCAAAGCAGGCAGAGGGAGCTCAGGGGTCTGGGCAGCTCTCCATGTGCCAGTCCCACCTCTCTTAGGACCACACAGAACGTGCTGCAGGGCCTGAGTTCCACCTGCACACCCCCAGGAGCTTCTCCTCTGCTCGGTGACTCTGGAGCGACACTGACACACCACATTTCTCTCAGACAGAAAATGTGCTTTAAAAACACGTCTGTATCTCTGTCCTGCTCTCCTCTGCCTGACTGCAAATCTGTTTGGGGAAGGGGATTATTTACTTACAGAAAGGTATTAGATGGATCAGCTGAAATGGTAGTTGCCTTTATTTTTACATTCTACAGAGTTTTCATAGTTAAACCTGGATCACAAACTTATTTTTCTACATCTGAAGGTGTAAGTCTGCAGGATAGGATGGATTAAAGAGCAATAAATCCCAAACCAATAAAAAGTGAAAACCTTATTGCATAAACACACTCTCACCATTCTCATGAACTTACTCAGACCCACACTGCAGGATCCTACACAAAAATAGGCTCATTCTGCAAAGCCACCTCCTGCCTTACCCCTTTCCTACTCTGTCCTCCCATCATCAGGAGGGCTCTCCCACAACTTCCCAAGGTTGTTTCAAGGCTGTTTTCCTGCTGTCCTGGCCCATTTTGCTCCAAATGCAGCCACAGCCTCCAAACAATTACAGGGCACAGCTAAAGCCAGCCCTTTCTTTTGGCCAAAGCAGGAGTTTGACAAGGTCAGGCTTTTATTCCTAGTCCTTCCACATGGAATCTTCTGAGCCACAGCATTGACACTCTACTCCGAAGTGTAACAAATAACGATGAAAAGATGCCAGAAGCAGAAAGTTTGGGCACAAGCTAACTACTCAATTTCATAAATATTCATTCCTAGGTGTATAAATGAGTTTTCCTGATCCTCTAAGAGGATGAGTAAGAGTTGAACAGATGTATAGTGACTGGAAACCTCTGACAAAGGCAGGCACCTGATCCTTCCTCACATGGTTAGAGAAAAAATCCCTGAAAACAAGGGATTCTACAGGCTTAAAGCAGGAAAATATGAAGACAGTTCTTCAGAAATCCTTCTCCAACAGCAGCGTTTTTGGTTGCAATGCTCAGGGGGGCAGCAGCAGGTTCACAGGAGGTCTTCTTGTTCTTCCTTTGATGCTTCACTGGAGTCAGGCACCACCAAGCCCCACACTGAGGCCACTGACATCACCCTTGTGCTCTCCTGCCGTGAGTGTTTCTGCCAAGAAGCCTCAGTTAAGTAGCTAAAGGATCCCAGGGCTCAAGAGCTGCCTCCACTTTGTTGGTGTTTAGCACGTATTTTTCGCTCCATGACTCAACAGATGAAGGGCTGGAGCATCTCTGGGAGCNGTTGGATGCAAACAGACATTTCTCCACCAGTCTGGGACAGACCAAACCCAGAGCCCAACTCCCAGTGATTACAGCAGCAATCTGAGTTAAACTGGGAAGGGATGGAGCTCCTGCCCAAAGCCACGGCTGCACCAGCTGCTTCCTCCTCCCTCCTCACATGGCCACATTTACAAGGCCTTAAACCCCAAAGGGAGTCAGCAGCAGGACCCTTTACCCAAGGCTCTTCCAACATTGCATTTCTTTTCCCTTTCCCTCTCTCAGGACCCATCCTTTGCTGTGCCCACCCACACCATGGGCACTGGCACATCCTCCATCACCCCAAAGTATCTGCCAGTCCCCTTCTGCCCTCCCTGCACTCAGCCCTGGGGCTGGGAGCCAACAGCACTGGACAGAGCCCCTGAACACCAGGCAAGGCTTTCCCCTACATTTAGCACTGGTTCTGCACCACAGGAACGTGTTTATGGGATCAGACTCTGGCCTGCAAAGTCTTCAAGAGATGCCCAGCGTTACAAAAAGCAAAACAGGTCTGCAGGAGACAGAACTGGGGATCCCCCTGCAGGGCATCAGTTTTCCATTTCAGCCTTCAAAAACTTCTCATTCCAGGAAAACATTCCATCTTCCTTAACATTTGGGAACCCTTTTCAGTGCGTCCCAACTCTGACTGGTGCAGAAGACAAATGCAACCCTGCTCTCCAAAACCTACCTAAAGGTTTACACTCAACTGCTACTCGAAAAATTCCAGCCCTGTAAAATTCACTGATAAAGGATTCCTTTGAGGATGGTATTAAAAGCAATGATTTAAAGAAAATGTGTATTTTCTTCCTGCACAAGACCAGAGCAAAGCCCCATCGAGCCTGGTATCCTGGGGGCAGAAGCACCAGGCCATGCCCAGCACTCACAGAGATCTCCAGTTCCCTGCTCCACAAGCTCCTTGCCTCCAGAAGAACCTTGCCCATGGGCTTTGAGGCTTTGCAGGTTTCAAAGAAAAGCCACTTGAGGCATTTCCAAACCACACAGGCTCTTCTTGGAAAGCTTTCAAAGGCTCACAAGTGCACCCACTGAGAGGGCACCGACATCAGCCCTGCTCATCTGCCCAGCAGGCTCTTGGTGGAGCTTCACAGACCTCTTGGAACAACAAGGGGCAGCAGATGACAATAATTAAATGGATAAAAATGGATAAAAATGGATCAGTTGGATGATCCTCAACAGTGGTATCGATCAGTCGAGTCTCAAGGGTAAAACACCTACTGAAATAAAATCCTGAAAGCCCTCGAATCGTGGGGTTTCTCTTTTGGTTTTTAGTTTAGTCAATGGAACCAGAAACAGATTACTAAGGTTGACATAAGATTCTTCATTATCCACACACAAAAAAATGGGGAAAAACCCATTCCCAGGTCAGGGCTCTCATCCCACACAGCAAGGAAAATGACCAGGAATAAAAATGGTACTTAATAAAGTACCCCACACACCATTGGAAGGTTCTCACAGAAAAAAAAATAAAGAAATACAAAGGCTAAAATTTCTGGGAACATTTTAAGAAGAAAACATTCCTCTTTGTACCAGACAGCCCAGAAATAATAACAATGCACATACCACAGTCAGCAGTGAGATAAAAAGTCTTTAGGCTATTCCAGCAAACCCTTTGTTTCTTGCCTCACTTCCCAGAAGACCTTGGCAACAGCAATTCTTGAAGGTGATTTAGATTTTGAGGACACAACAGGAGCAACAGGGGGGTGTGTAAATAGGCAGAACACAACCACTCTGGTTTGGGTTATCCAGGGAGGACGTTTCTGGAATTACGGAAACTTCCTCCAATGCCACATCTTTTGATCAAGGAGGCTCCATCAATGCCCAGAGGGTGGTGGGCCCTGAGCAGGCTCCCCAGGGCAGTGGGCATGGCCCCAAGGGCTCCAGGAGGGTTTGGAAGATGCTCCAAGGGACAGGGTGGGATTGTTGGGGTGTTTGTGCAGGGCCAGAGTGATCCCTGTGGGTCCCCTCCAGCTCAGGATACTCTGGGATTCTATAAATACATTAGCACCAAGAATTTTCCTTGAAGTTTTTACCGTACTCAGACAAACTCTTCTGTGAGAAGTAAAAACCAACATGGGAATCATTCCTGCCTTTTTTCAAGGTCAGACAACGTGGGAAAATGCTTTTAGAATGACTCAGGTCCATGTGAAGAAGGAAAACTTTGCTGTGCACCAAACCCAAGGGCTAACCCAGCCTCGTGTCCTCACCTAAAAGCAAAGCAGATGAGCACACAAACCAGAGAGGGTTGGTAGCCCTGGATTCAGGAACTGGAATAAGAGCAGGATATTCAGCTCCTCACCTAAATCTGGGAAAATTCATGAGACTTGGAAAAAGAGGGGACCTTCAGCACTGGATGTTTTTAGGGAGACATCAGACAAATCTTCATCCAGTAAAAAAACCCTGGGTTTGGATCCAGATGAATGGACTGATGAGTCTTTGTTCTCTGGTCCTGTTATTTTGAGACAGAGCAGAAACATCAGCAAGTTTTACTTTCATCTATAAAGGACCATTAAGGTTGGAAAAGACCCCCAAGACCTTCAAGTCCAACCTTCAACCGATGTATTGTGTAATACTGATTATGTGCATTGATTATGGAGTGTGGTACCTGCAAACAGAATGACTTGTACTTAAAAGGGGTTATGTTCCCAGGGATGGCCAAGTCTTCCCATTCAAATATATTATCACAAACCCAATCACAATTCTATTTCAAACCTGGTTTATTTTATTGAGACTATACTAATAAATGTTGTATTTATCTTTCATCTGCTAAGTAAGTCCCAAGCCAGGATGAAGCAAACCCAATTTTACCCAGCTTTTTGTTCCTCTAACCCAATCTATTCAACCCAAAAGCCTAAGAACTTTGCTTTAAATGTATATTCACCTTGTTTTACTTTGGACTTTCTCTTCCCAAGCCGTTCTTCCAGTTAACAGGTTGAATGCACTCAAACCACACCTGCAAACTGTCCTACTGAGCACAAAAGGACCAGAGTTTAAACCAGGAACTCAAAGAACCAGCACTTACAGTGTACACTGACCAGCCCTCAAATGAGACAGAAATTCCCAGCACAGGCCAAAAGCAATAAAACTCAAAAAATAAAAATACTGCTGCTGAAAACTGGAAATTAACTTTGTGCTGAGTGCGGTGCCTTATTTTTGAGGCAGCTCCAGTCCGTGTGTGATATCGTTTGTATTTGCAGTGCCTGCCTCCCCCCTCGAGATCCCTGACTGATAATTTTCAGATAACAGTGTTTTTAAGTCGCTGGGAACACTCTCTGTCAGGTGTGACAAATGTGCTGCCAGCACCAGCCTGTTTTCATCAGAGATCTGCCTCATTTGTTGTGTTATTTGTTGCTGCGAGCACAAGACCAGGCTCTCGGTGCCTGCACACGCTGAGGACACAGAGGAGCCTGAGCTCACAACTTGTGTCACCTCAGACCACCTCAGACCACATGGACCACCATGTGACTCCAAAAACCCCCCAGGAGCATCTCCAGGGTGAGCCTGTGGCTGCAAAGCTCTGGGGCAGGATGACCACTGGAAGGGCTTCACGGTTTTAAGGTTCCTCCTGCCAAATGGGAGAACCTGCAAGGCCCCAACACTCGGTGTAGGAGGAAGAAGAAAGTTGGGGCAAGGAGGGTTTCCTGGCTCTTTCCCTCCAGGTCAGTCTCAGAATTTTGGAAGATGAATGTGAAACAGGTCTTTTGCTTCCTCCTCCTTGATGCTCATTCATGCACAAGACATACATGAACTGAGACCCTGCTTGTTCTGTTTCATTGGTATTTTTCTGAGGATCCCATATTTCTATTTGAATTCAAGAGAAAATTGAAAAATACCTAATTTTCATTCTGACTCTAGAAAAAAAGTACTTATTTGGAAATACAGATTTTTGCCACTAATGAAATGCCAAGCTTTGGCTAGGTCTGCCTCTCCAAACAAGAACCCATCTTTCAAAATCAACCTAAAATACATCTCTGGGATTGAGGAAATAGGGGGGAACTTGAGCTCTCAGTGCAGGGAAGCAAAAATGTTAATAAGCAGGCAGGAATGTGTGTGGGGTTGGCTTTGGCCAGGGAAATTTGGATGCAAACTGTTTTATCCACAGGGTGTTCCAGCACACAACCCACAGAGAGGGAGTGTGGGGCAGTATCCATCCATCCATCCATCCATCCATCCATCCATCCATCCATCCATCATCCATCCATCCATCCATCCATCCATCCATCCATCCATCATCCATCCATCCATGCATCCATGCATGCATGCATCCATCCATCCATCATCCATCCATCCATGCATCCATGCATGCATGCATGCATCCATCCATCCATCCATCCATCCATCCATCCATCCATCCATCCCACTTCCTTCACACCCCACTCTTGCAGCCCATTATTAAAAGATGCCTCTGCCCAAATTAAGGTGCAAACGAGTCCAAAGTCAATAGTATGGGGTTTATCTACTGGTAAATGTGAGACAGAGAGATAAAGAAATAGGAGAAAAGATGGGAGGGAGAAAGAAAGTGACAGAGAGAGATTAACTAGAAAATGTGTCCCTGCTGTGGAACCCCCAGTGTCCCATCAGTCTGGTTCTTGTGGTCTTGGTGCTGAGGGTGCCCCAAACCAGAGTCCAGTGGGTTAATAAACCCTCAGGAGATTCCAGGCACCTCCCCGGGGTGGGGGAAGCTTTGCAGTCCCATGGGCAGGCTCTGGGTTTGGTGCCTCCCTTGGATCACGTGCAGGTGGTGGGAAGGCTCAGGAATGAGTCTGGGGGTGCTTTGGGGGTCTTGGATGGTTTGTGACCCTTCTCAGCTGCCTCTCCCGTGAATGTCCCATGGGGATGTTCCCTTCCCAGAGCAGAAGGGGTTACTCCTTTGGATTGGGGTGGAGAGATTCCACCAGCACACCCCAAACCCTTCTCCTCCAGCACCCCTGGGCTGTGTCTCCCTCTCCTCACACCTGAGAGGATTAGACAACAGTCTTATAGCTCAAGTTCCCCTTCACAGTCCAAATTCCAGTCAGGAGACACTGGGAGGGCACTGGTGTCTCAGTGGTCCCAGACAGGCAGCAGCTTCCTTGCAGTTTGACAAAAAGTCTTCCTGTAGTTTTGATAATATTTAAGACATTTAACCCACTTCACTCCATCACAGGTGCAAATGAGACCAAATGCCAAAGTCAATAGTATGGTTTTATTTAACAGTAAATATGAGAGAGAGGAAGAAAAAGACAGTGGGGATTTTGTTGGTGTGCTCATTACAAACCTTTACCTTCGTTAAGGCCCAGAATTAACGCTTTGCTTTCTCATAGTTTTCCTCCACGGTGGGAATTTTGGTTTGTGTAGGTTGCCCAGATTTGCCTCACCAGGCCTGGCTCCAGTTGTGGAATCATCTTGTGGGAATGTCCTTCTTTGACAGTGTTTTGAGACAATTCATTGCATCCCATAAGTTGTGTCCCCAAGTATCCAGGAGAGCTGGCTCAGAGTTCCTGGGCACGTCTCACATCACAAACAGATATTCCAAACTGGTTTTGTGAGCCTGGTTTGCTTTCCAGTTCCTTCAGCCATTGCTCCAGCTCATCAGCATCGAGGTTTGCTGGGTCTAATTCATACTTTAGGCACAGAAATAAGGAAGCAGATCCAGCAGTTACTCCAGAACACCATGATCAGGCAGCGGCCTCTGAAGGGGGGAATTAAATGACTTGAATGTTTTCACCTTAATTTGGAGCCATCCTGGGGCCTGTTTGCAAACCATTCTGTGAGGAGCAGCAGGAGCCTGCAACACTCTGCTCTAAAGCTGAATTATTAAAATTATAAAAGCCTATCTAAACATTGCTTAAACTACATAATTTTTTTTTAATGTTTCCTAGGCATCTGCTGTGCACCACAGGTAACTGTTTGCTCCTAAAAAAGGAGGGGGGAAGAGGACAACTTCCTGATGCTTTTCCATCCTCTTTATCTCCTTGTGCTGCTTTCTGCAGGAGAGCACCCCGGGGGGAAAAAAGTGAGCAGTGCCACCAAAACTGAATTTGCCTGGTGCACCCAAAAGACAGAGAGGACAAATCTATGTTTTCAAAAATTGTGCCCCAACATGCTTAGTCTGGGTTTGGCTCTAATCTCCCAGATGTTTCCAGATGTTGGAAAGCCACAAACACTGCAGTCTGATCCTCCAGAAAGGGGAATAATAAGGTGAGGGTGTGGGAAATGTAGGGAAGGGTTAATACAGAAAATAGAATCCCAGAATGGCTGGGGTTGGAAGGGACATTAAAGCCCATCCAGCACCACCCCCTGCCATGGGCAGGGACACCTCCCACCAGCCCAGGGTGCTCCAAGCCCCATCCAACCTGGCCTTGGACACTCCCAGGGATCCAGGGGCAGCCACAGCTTCTCTGCCCAACCTGTGCCAGGGCCTGCCCACCCTCCCAGGGAAGGATTCCTTCCAATATTCCATCTATCCCGGCCCTCTGGCACTGGGAACCCATTCCCTGTGTTCTGTCCATCCATGCCTTGTCCCCAGTCCCTCTCCAGCTCTCCTGGAGTCCCTTTAAGCACCAGCACTGGAAATACATTTAATACGAATTTTCACAGAAAACCTACAAAAGAAGAGCCAAGGAATAGAGAATTAACACTTCTTGACACACTTCTCTAACACCACCCCAAGTGTGGAAGCATTCACACAACCCACCAAGCTTTGAGAACACTAACAGTATTTGGCAACTGCTACATGTCTTAAATATTCATTGTTTTGCATCCAATCTCGTTATGGTCCGGCACAGTTCACTGTCAGTGTTTGCTGATAAAGGTTGGTTTGGAAGCCCTTAAAATCTGTAAATACTTCAAGCCTGAGCAAAACAGATTCGCAGTGAAATCTCCTTCACACATTGATTTTATTTGTGTTCTCATAATCACAGAATCCCAAGGTGGGTCAGGCTGGAAGGGACGACAGTGGGGCACCTGGTGCCCCCTCCTGCCCCAGCAGGGCCATCCCAGAGCACATGGCACAGCATTGTGCCCACACAGCTCTGGGATGTGCCCAGGGAGGAGACTCCAGCCCCTCTCTGCTCTCTGCTCAGGGCTGCTTGGGGCACTGCCCAGCCAAGAAGTTCTTCCTGCTGTGCAGGTGGCACTTGCTGGGCATCAGTTCCTGCCCTCTTGTCCCTCTGGTGCCAGGGCTGGGCCCCCCGAGCAGAGCCTGGTCCCTGCTCTGCCCCCTCCCTGCAGGCACTGCCAGCCCTGGGCAGGTGCCCTCTCAGGGGGTGCTCTGGAGGCTGAACAGCCCCAGCTCCCTCAGCCTTTGCTGCTCCCAGAGATGCTCCAGCCCTTGGGCATCTGCGCAGCCTGCGCTGGCCCCGCTGCAGGAGCTCCCTGGCCCTGCTGTGCTGAGGAGCCAGAGCTGGGCACAGCCCTGCAGATGTGCCTGCCAGGGCTGCCCACAGGGGCAGGAGCCCCTCCTCAACCAATATTTGTTCTGAGCCATAAAAACAGAAGCATCTCTATTTTCAGACAACTCTTCTAACACACCTGAAAGAAGCACTTCCCAAGAGAATCAGGAACCCAGGGATGTTTCAGACCTCTCTCAAACCCAGCTTGCTTTTCTCTGTGCACTGGGCAATTCCACCAACACACAGCAGGAGCACAGGATCTGTGCAGGTGAGTTTTCCTTCCAGTGTTTCCTGGTCTGTGTCTGCCCTGAACATGTGCTGCCACCCCTCCCTTTCTCTGCCACAAATACTACACTGCACAGTGTGTAAGCAGATTCCAAAGCTAATTGAAATGAGGGACGATATTAAATCAAAACCCGGTCAAGTTTAGCAACAGATCATTTGCATCTCCTTTATTTTGTTGTACAAGTTCTCTGTTTGCCTAGAAAAAAAAACCCCTAAAATAGATGTCAAGTTGCTTTGTAATGGGCTGATATCTAATAAGGGTGAAAATAAGCATCTCCAATGCTAATAAGGCATCATGTTTATTTGCCAAGCAAATTACTGAAAGGCAAGTTACTCTAACAAAAGCAAAAGGGAGGAAAGGCAACAAGAACTGACCTGCTTTCCAGCTTCCAGGATGCTTTTTGCCCTGGCAAATGAATCCTTGCCCAAATGACAGCTGGAACAGCTTGGGAGGAGCCACCACTCTGGCTTGGACACAAGTGTTGGCTTTGGAGGCCACGGAGCTGATGGAATGGACACAGTCAGACTGTCTAGGTGGCTTCAGGGCCACAGGAAAGTCCCTTGTGCTGCTCTGACAGAGGCTCAGACATAACAACATTCCAGCTGGAAGCAACTCATTCCCTGCCCAGGGCAGGGGGTNAGTTTACCAGTGCAGGGAAGTGCTGACAGAGGCTCAGACATAACTCATCCCCTGCCCAGGGCAGTTGGGGTTGGAACAAGATGGCCTTGAAGGTCCTTTCCAGCCCAAACTGTTCTGAGATTCTATCATTAAACTTTTGGCTTCATCATCCTAATTGCTTCCTGTCACCGATGGAATCAGCGTGTGCTGGAATCTTCCCCATATTCTCCAACTTTCCAAAGCAAGGTTTGAAGTAACATGGGAGAACAATTTAAGGTTTAAACCAAGCTTAGGATAGATTGCATTCTTGACTCTGATGGTGGGCAGGCCCTGGCACAGGTTGGGCAGAGAAGCTGTGGCTGCCCTTGGATCCCTGGGAGTGTCCAAGGCCAGATTGGAGCACCCTGGACTGGTGGAAGGTGTCTCTGCCTGTGGCAGGGGGTGGAATGAGATGTGCCTCAAGGTTCTCCAACCCAAACCATCCTGGGATTCTGTTCTGTGATTCCAACTCTGCCTTTCCTAGCTGATACTTCCACCTGCTGCCAGGGCCCCAAGAGGGACCAGGTAAGTTCCTCTTTGGTTTTCCACACTCAGCCCCCTTTGGATCACTCAGTGCAGTTTTGTGCAGTGTCATTTATGAACTGACATTCTCTTTTCCCTTTACTGCATCCTTTCCCACCTCTCAGTGTTTCTCCAAGCAGATGTGGAGCCACCCTCCCTTTTGCAGCTGGAGGCTGGGCAGTGCTGGGGGCGTGGGACACCCCTGTTTCTTCTGGCTCTTCTCTTGGCAACGTGGCTCAGTGCACTTTTGATTTCCTATTTGAGCTTGTGCACTGTGATTTGTGAGTGTATTTCTCCAAGGAGAATCTGGTTTTGGAACTCCAGACTGCATCTTCTGGTTTTGAGGTACTTTTAATTTGTATCAAGCAGCCTTGGAATCCTTTGAGTCTGCTTTCTGTGAACAACTTGCAAGCTTAATATTTGGAGTAACTAAGGATTCTTCAACACATTAGTTTCTAGTTCCTCAGAGAAGTTCCTCTTTAAAAACACCTCTTTAATTTATTAACAGCTCTCCATCCCATGTGAGGAAGCCATAAAGATGTGCTATTGAATATGTGTGGGGCTTAATACACTGGATATGTACTAAGCTGAGATGTTTTATATTTGGAGATGAGCAGAGGTATCATTTTAGATAAGAAATATTTTCTTGTAAAATTTAATACCACGGGAGCTGTTTACTTTGCAAAAGCTTATTAGCATTTTTTGCTTAAAACATTGTTACAATGTCAAATGGAATTCTGAGTGGAGGGATAGGTTAAGCTTCTTGTTTATAACTATTTTTTGGGGGGAGGGTACCAAGAGTACCCTGGCCCAGCCCTGGGAAATGCAGGAACCTTGGGGAATCTGCCTGAAGGAAACCTGGGAAGGAGCTGGCACCAACCCAGAGTAGTTTCTCTGTTAGAAAGGATACACTGATGGCATTTACTGCAGAAACAGTGTCATAAATCTATAATCCTTTCTCTCAATAAACTACACTGTTTTACAGTATATTAAACTCTCTCTTAATAAACTGCACTGCTTCCTTCTTACTTCCCAAGCATATAAAATAAACATCTATAAAAGGAACTAATGGGTAAAATGAAGTGTATTCTGTTCTCTGGGAGGACAATAGTGGCCAATGGCTCAGAGTCCTGATGGACATCAGTGACCAGTGGGGCTGCACTGGGACCAGTGTGACTTAATAACTTTATTAATGACAAGGACAAAGTGACCCCCCAGGGCATTGTGTGCAGGTGACACCAAGCTGGGGGTGCAGTGATACACCTGAAGGATGGACACATCCAGAGGGACCTGGGCAAGCTCCAGAAGTGTCCCCTGGGAATGTCAGGACGTTTCACAAGGCCAAGGGCTGGAGCTGCCCCAGGGTCAGGACAAACCCCCAGGATCAGTCCAGGCTGGGCTGGGCAGATGGAGCAGCCCTGGCAGAAGGAGCTGGGGGGGCTGGTGGGGCAGAGGCTGGACATGGCCCAGCCCAGAAACCCCCCGTGCCCTGGGCTGGTCCCACAGCGTGGGCAGCAGGGTGGGCAGGGGGGGATTCTGCCCCTCTGCCCCCCCAGGTGAGACCCCACCTGCAGAGCTGCCTCCAGCCCTGGGGGCCAGCACAGCAAGGACAGGGAGCTGCTGGAGAGGCCAGAGGAGGCACCAGCATGGGCAGAGGATGGAGCAGCTCTGCTGGGAGGGAAGGCTGGCAGAGCTGGGATTGTCCAGCCTGGAGAGGAGAAGCTTTGGGGGGACCCAACTGTGGCCTTGCAGTGCCTGGAGGGGCTGCAGGAAACATGGAGAGAGACCATTGACAAGGGATGGAGGGACAGGACAAGGGGAATGGGTTCCCAGTGCCAGAGGGCAGGGCTGGATGGGATATTGGGCAGGAATCCTTCCCTGGGAGGGTGGGCAAGCCCTGGCACAGGTTGGGCAGAGAAGCTGTGGCTGCCCCTGGATCCCTGGGAGTGTCCAAGGCCAGGTTGGATGGGGCTTGGAGCACCCTGGGCTGGTGGGAGGTGTCCCTGCCCATGACAGGGGTGGCATTGGATGCCCTTTAATATACCCTCTGTGAGAGGCTGGACTATCAATAGTTAATGACTCAGAACACATGCCCATTTGTGGCAGTGCCAGGGTACTTTGCCAAGGCCAGGTTTGCACACCTGAGTGGGAAGAGGTGAGTTTTTGGGTGTGTGATGGTGATTCACATAGGAAAGAGAAGGGGACTACAGGCTGGGCTTTGAGGCTGAGAAGAGGCAGATCCTGCAGGGTGGGGATGGTGCTTTTTGTCCTGGTAATTGTCCTTCCTTACATAACTCACTCAGGAGTTCCCTTGGGGAAGGTCTGATGGGCCACAACTGGCTGGCATGAGAGGAGCTGTCATGTCTTAGAGGGGTCACAGGAAAGACCCCCAGAGCACCCCCAGACTCATCTCTGAGGTCTTCTGCCAGAGGACTAAAAGCTCCCCCACCCCAGGAAGGTACCTGGGTGTTCCCACGTGAACCTGGGCACATTTTAACCCCTCAGACTTTGCTTTTTGTGGGCTTTTCCCCGACCCCTGACAGATCAAGGCTCCCATCACCACTTGGACCAACAGCAATGATCTAGTCTTGTCACACATCCATGGGTGGTGATTATGTATCCTTTTTGTCTCAATCTTTCTTTCTTCCTTTCTTTTCCCTTATATATTTTCTGAAGTGTTATTTTTATGCTTCCATATTGCTGTAGATGATAATCACCAATGCAGCCCCATACCTGCTTTCCATTGCAGCCAAACTGTCCTAAAATAAACCCTACATATATATCTTTACAAATCCCTATCATTCAGCATCATTTCACTCTAATCCGCCCCAAAGGATCTATTAACAAGAACCTGGGTTACCCTGACCTTCCAATCCAAATAATTCTGTGATTTTATGTAAGAGAAACTTTGATTTTTCCAAGACTGCCCCCGCTCCCCAAATTTTCTTGCCAGCAGCATCATTGCCATGTCGTCTGAATGAATTTACCTAGCCTGGGCAGTCACCATTGAATATTCAGGGCTGGTTTGCATTCTGACATGTTGCTGCCAAAGACAGTGTTTGATTTTTTGCTCAGTTTGCATAAGACTATCCTTGAAGAGGTCAGAGCATCCCAAGGGAAACCCATTGTCATTTGAGAAGCACAATAACAGCCTGTTACCTGGGCCAACAAACAACATTGCAAGCAATTCTTTATGGGCAGTCAACCCCTTTACCTTTTCATTTGGTCTTTTTATTATAAAGAGTGCTGTCATTTCCAGTACATTCTTGCAATAAAANGGTGGGAGGTGTCCCTGCCCATGGCAGGGGGTGGCACTGGATGCCCTTTAATGTACCCTCTGTGAGAGGCTGGACTATCAATAGTTAATGACTCAGAACACATGCCCATTTGTGGCAGTGCCAGGGTACTTTGCCAAGGCCAGGTTTGCACACCTGAGTGGGAAGAGGTGAGTTTTTGGGTGTGTGATGGTGATTCACATAGGAAAGAGAAGGGGACTACAGGCTGGGCTTTGAGGCTGAGAAGAGGCAGATCCTGCAGGGTGGGGATGGTGCTTTTTGTCCTGGTAATTGTCCTTCCTTACATAACTCACTCAGGAGTTCCCTTGGGGAAGGTCTGATGGGCCACAACTGGCTGGCATGAGAGGAGCTGTCATGTCTTAGAGGGGTCACAGGAAAGACCCCCAGAGCACCCCCAGACTCATCTCTGAGGTCTTCTGCCAGAGGACTAAAAGCTCCCCCACCCCAGGAAGGTACCTGGGTGTTCCCACGTGAACCTGGGCACATTTTAACCCCTCAGACTTTGCTTTTTGTGGGCTTTTCCCCGACCCCTGACAGATCAAGGCTCCCATCACCACTTGGACCAACAGCAATGATCTAGTCTTGTCACACATCCATGGGTGGTGATTATGTATCCTTTTTGTCTCAATCTTTCTTTCTTCCTTTCTTTTCCCTTATATATTTTCTGAAGTGTTATTTTTATGCTTCCATATTGCTGTAGATGATAATCACCAATGCAGCCCCATACCTGCTTTCCATTGCAGCCAAACTGTCCTAAAATAAACCCTACATATATATCTTTACAAATCCCTATCATTCAGCATCATTTCACTCTAATCCGCCCCAAAGGATCTATTAACAAGAACCTGGGTTACCCTGACCTTCCAATCCAAATAATTCTGTGATTTTATGTAAGAGAAACTTTGATTTTTCCAAGACTGCCCCCGCTCCCCAAATTTTCTTGCCAGCAGCATCATTGCCATGTCGTCTGAATGAATTTACCTAGCCTGGGCAGTCACCATTGAATATTCAGGGCTGGTTTGCATTCTGACATGTTGCTGCCAAAGACAGTGTTTGATTTTTTGCTCAGTTTGCATAAGACTATCCTTGAAGAGGTCAGAGCATCCCAAGGGAAACCCATTGTCATTTGAGAAGCACAATAACAGCCTGTTACCTGGGCCAACAAACAACATTGCAAGCAATTCTTTATGGGCAGTCAACCCCTTTACCTTTTCATTTGGTCTTTTTATTATAAAGAGTGCTGTCATTTCCAGTACATTCTTGCAATAAAATAGAAAGGCTTCAAAACTAACTGGTGTTTTGTTCAGATGCTTTTGACTGTGGAAAAAGCCAGTCCATTTTTGGGAAATTAAGTGCTGACCTGAGGGACCAGGCCTGAGCCACACACAGTAAGGAGTGCCAGCTTTGTCCTGACCCCTCTTGTTCGAGGCTGGTTTCATTCCGTAGCTGAGAAGCTTCTAGTCCAGGCACTGCAGAGGTGGTTTGTATGCACAGAGAGAGGAAGGGGCTGTCTGCACAGAATCCCAGGGCCACTGAGGCTGGAAAAGCCCTGCCAGCCCAGGGAGCCCCCCCTGTGCCCGATGCCCACCTTGTCCCTGAGTGCCACGGCCAGTCCTGCCTTGGGCACCTCCAGGGCTGGGCACTCCAACCCTCCCTGGGCAGCCCCTGCCAAGGCCTGACCACCCTTTGCAGGCACAAATCCCTCCTGCTGTCCAGCCTGAACATCTCCTGGTCATTCCCTCTGCTCCTGTCCCTGTTCCCTGGGAGCAGAGCCCGACCTCCCCCAGCTCCCCCCTCCTGGCAGGGACTTGCAGAGCCAGAAGGTCCCCCCTGAGCCTCCTTTTCTCCAGGTTAATTCCAGCCTTCCTGCTTTCCTCCAGTCTATTTCCTACAGAATCCACCCAAGGCTGGACAAACCACTGCACCAGTGGCAGTGCTGGGACCTGGCAGCAGCTGCGAGAGCAGCTTTGGAGAAGAAATCACTCCCTCCATATGCACATAATTAGCAAAAGGAATTAAGAACAGAAAATTTTCTTAGGCTCAAGGTTTCTAGTTCTACATTGAAGGTACAAAGAGTCTTGGTTGTGTCACTCCTGGCTTTGCTGTTGCTCACCTTAATGCCAGAACTTGGAATTTCCTTTTTTTCCCTTCCCTTACATAGACATTATGGAGCTCTCTTGCCTTAACTTTAAGCCATCACCTTCACCATTCCTGGTTATGGCCAAAGCAGTAGGATTTTGGGATTAAACACCTGCTGGATTTGAGGGAATGGCCAGCAGGAGTCTGCACAGGGAATACCACTGAGGTGTGGGGGTCCTTGGCTGGGATTCTCAGGGATCCAGCAGGTCCCTGACTGCTCCTGGCCTCTTCATGGGCTGCCACCATGGCCAGCCACCCTGGAGCTCTTGGTGACACAAATGGAACCAAACCACAACATCCAACCAGACCATTTAACTCTCCCCAGACAATTCTGGTGTGTGCCTTTAAAAAAGCCTTAGTGATGACAATTCCAGTTCACAGCACCAGTGAACAACTGAATGGGAGCCCTAAAGTCCATCCCATCCCACCCCCTGCCATGGGCAGGGACACCTTCCACCAGCCCAGGTTGCCCCAAGCCCTGTCCAACCTGGCCTTGAATTTCCAGAGCCTTATTTTTGTTCAAGTGCACAGGTTCTCATCCTGTAAAACACCAAACATGAGCTGACAGGAATCACCTCAGGGCTTGTCTCCTACTAAACAGCGTGGCCAGAGCTCACTGCAGGTAAATGCCTGGAAATAAGAAACTCTAAGGTGTGCAGAGCACCTTTTCTCTCCTATCAGTGAATGCACCAGTGCCCAAGAAATGCAGTTATTTTATCCACTCCACAGCTCTCAGACAGTGAAGAATATCAAAACCTCACACAAACTCCATTTTTCACCAGAGAGGCTCAGCTAATGATACCAGCTCCACACTCTTTGTCAAGTTAAAAGATACTGTATACACTTGGATATTTTATACATTTAACAGCCAATTGCTCATTGTCTATTCAGAGCCCAAAATGAAGCACCCAGCTGAGGCATGAGTCGAGCACAATCTCCATTAAGACAGAAGGGTGGTTGTTTCTAAACAAACTGTTCATTTTCATGGCAGGCAGAAAGGAAAAAGGAAGCTTGCCAGAAGTGTGGACTTTACCATAAAGAAGTCACTGGCAGGTGGTTCTGGGGCACAAATATGCTGGATTTATACATTTCTCTTGGGGTCATCCCAAGTCCTGCCTATGGCATTTATGATTATTTGACTTTCTTCCTATTGCCAGAAACTTTCTCCCAAACCCCAGAGCTTTTCCGCTTATGACCATACAGACCCCACTTTGCTTCTGTGAGGAAATCATTAAAGGATTCAGGAAAATCACTATCAAATCACGACATATTGACAATTGCCACCTGAATTGGACACCGTGGGTTGCCAACTGGCATGTAGGGCACAAATATTCAACTTCTCCCTTCCAAGCATGACCCTGCAGCCTACAGAGATGCCAAAGTACTTGTTGCCTTTTTTTTCCCCATCCCTGGAAGTGTCCAAGGCCAGGTTGGACAGGGCTTGGAGTCACCTGGGCTAGTGGAAGGTGTCCCTGCCCATGGCAAGGGGTGGAACAAGATGAGCTTTAAAGTCCCTCCCAACTCAAACCAGTCTGTGTTTCTATGATTCTTTTCCTTTTATAAATCTGTGCTTCCTTTTTAGGGCTTCACTGGAAACAACCCTTGTTACTCTCATCTCCTCTGCTCCTGCTGTACAGCTCCCACCAGTTCTCTGCCTTCCAGTTCCTGATGCATCTGTCACAACAGTAATTCCAGATGCCCAATGCACACAGATTTCTCTGTGCTGCTGTACTTTTCAAGACTTCAAACATTAGTACAAAAATCTGCATCTTTGCTCTTGGTCTGGTTGCTCAGCTGGTCTAACCAGAAGAAAAATCTTACAACCCAAGGCACATCTTCCTTGTTTTCTACCTGAACTTAATCGAATTCTACCCTATGCCTGTGTGAAAAAGCTGATGTCCTCCACTGAAGATGAATTCCCTCAAACTGCTCATTTGTCAGAACCATTCATTCCTCAGGGTCCCCACAGACTTCCAACTGTAAATGGCACTTGGGCTGAAATGAAATTAATCTTAAAGGGCAACTACTAAAAAGGAGCCATGAAACTCCATAAAAACCTTGGGGACACTGCTAAGCAGGTTATTTACCTTCAGGTTACTTGCCTTGTTTTATTTAGGAAAACAGGCATTAAAGCAAACATTCCACATGTAATCTTTAGATGATACCAACTCACCATGCAATACACCCTGGCCAATCATTTACACGGCGATTTTACATGGATGGGAAAGGAAGGCACTTTGATCCCACTCTCTGGAAACTCAGATTATCTGAAACTCCCCACAGCCTGCTTGGTTTTATCACCTCTTTTTCAAACTTCTTCCACCAGAGTTGTGGCAGAGAGATGCAGAACCTGGAGATGCTCCTGGTATTTGAGGCCCTTTCTCACCTTTCATTAGGGTGGTCCTTGGATGAGGGAGCTCACACAGGAGTGTTACACACAGATTCCCCTTTCCTGTCTAATTCCACCCTCTTACTGTGCCACAAAGCCCAAGATTTATGGAGTCCCTGAGGCTGGAAAAGACCTTTAAGATCATCACATTCAACTATCGACACACCCCCTTGTTCACCACTAACCCACGTCCCCAGGTGCCACATCCACATGGTTTTTGAACACTTACAGAGCTGCTGATTCCAGCACTACCCTGACCAACCTGCTCCAATGCTTGACAACCTTTTCAGTGAAGAAATCTTTCCTAATATCTAATTTAAACCTCCACTGGTGCAACTTGAGGCCCTTTCCTCTCACCCTATTGCTTGTTACCTGGGAGAAGATATGGATCCACACCTGGCTCCAACCTCTTTTCAGGCAGTGCTAAAGAGCCATAAGGACTCCCCTGAGGTGACAACATGGCCCTCTCCACAGCAGCCCCCCAGGGAATTCTGAGAGCTCCTTTTGACAGCAGTTTTGAGAGGACCATGCAGGTGACAGCTCATTCCAGCGTGTCCTGTACCCAGAGATAACAATGCAGCCCATGATGTGCTGGGAGAATAGTGACACCACACAAACCCTGCCCAGAGAATACTGACACCACACAAACCCTGCCCAGTGAATTGTGGCTTCAGAGCAGGAACTCCCAGCTCTCCCCTGCTGTGACAGTGGGGAGGTCACACACGGGCTTGAACCCAAACCCTCTGTGGCGCCACCAGCCCACTCCATCTTCTCTACCAACAGGACTGGGAAATCAAAAATTCATCCTGAAGTGCAGCCAGAACAGCATTAAGAGGCAGACACCCTTCCATGGGACCAAGCTCCAGCTGCCCTTCCACCCTTCAGCCCTCCATCACCACGGGCTAAGGACCAGCACTCAGGGAAGAGACTTGGTCCTTGCCCTGAGCAGCAGCTCCAAAGCTCTTCTTCTCACAACCACAACTTTAAATCACATTTAAATACTCCTACAGACAGCACTGTCTACCTCCTCTCCTTTTAACACTCCCATGCTCCTACCAGGAAGAAAAAAATATTTCACGCTGGATGCAATTCAGATGGAATCAATTTTAACCGACTCTGTTCTGAGTGGGCATAAATATTTCTCATAAAGCAAGTTAGTGGATTTGATTGATATAGATTAATAGGGAGAAATGAATTATGCTACAAACAGCTGGAAATTAGCTTTGTCCTTGCAAACATGCGACAATACCAAAGGTCTCTCGGCCTTCAAGAACATACAAATCAAAGAGGAAGAGGAGTTTTTCAGAGGGCAAAAAGATCCACTTAGCACAGCAGGGTTTTAAAGGCTGGAACACCAACAGCTTCCCACACTGCTGTACAAATGACCTGTCAACTTTGTGTTTCAAACACAGCTCTTCATTTCAGCTGGAAAATGTCCTAGTCTGTATTTGTGCTTTAGCCTCAAATTTGAAGCCCAAGTTCTTTTTTCTGTTGTTTGTTCCCCCCATTATTATTATTTTAGCTCCCATTGTGCTACAGACACTTTTTCTTCTCTTTTCTGTATCGGCTATTCAATTGTTGCTGATTGAATGATCCCAGTCGAGGGTTTGCTAACCCAAATCAGGAGTTTTGCCTTGTCTCCAGCTGGAAATCAACTGAATGAACACCACAGGAGACGGAGCAATTCCTTGCCATGAGCCAGTCCTTCCTCAAAAACCCACAGAAGGTGCTCCCTCCAACTTTCTCTCTCCTTCAGCACAGAGTGAAGAGCTCCAAGTAGTGCACAGTGTAAGGAAGAGCAGAGCACCTGCTCACAGGAGTGGTGATCACCTGCTGGGGCTGTGAGAATGGCTTGATAAAGGAATGAGTTGGCATCCAGGCTGCAAACCCTTGGACAGGAGCACTGCTCCCATGCTGCTCCTGGATCAGATACCAGCAGGAAGGAGCTCCAGCAACCCCCAGGCTTCACTTTGCTGCTTCTTAAGAGCTGGGAATCCACCTGTGGAAGAGTTCTAAAGAGGCTGATTGACATCAGGGTCACAAAGGCATTGAAGCACTAGGAGATGAGGTGTTTGGAAGCCTCCTCTCCCTGGGGAGATGAAAATCTATGACTGCCTTTGAAAGAACCCCAAGTCTCTGTCCCTCTGGCAGTGCCAAGGAGGGCTGTCATTTCCAAACTAATGAAAGCAAAGGGAGAGAAGTCTTCTGCAGGGTATAAAGCTGGGCCATGCAAATAGAGACAGACACCTATTGGGGTGGGGAACTCTGCCTTGGTGGAAATACACTGGCTCCAAGCAAGCCTCTTCCACTCAGGCATCACCCCTTGGAACTGCAACCAGGTTCTATGAAAGCACCAGCCCAGCATTTAACAGGGGCCAAAAAACCCCAAATCAAACCAGTCACACAAGAACCCCAGTAATACCCTGTAAAAAATCCCAACCTCAATCTCTTTCCCTTCATACACTGCCCTCAGGAGCCCCGAGTCTGGGACACTGTTTGTGGTTCCATCCATCCCAGTGAGGGACTGTCCTGCACTGCTGCCCGTGGATTTGCCCACTCCTGGCAAGGATACCCTGGCACACAGCCTGGCATCAGGCACTTTGGCTCTTTGCTTCTCCTTCCCATCAGCTCTGATATCTGTACATTACCAATTGCAATTAGTGGTTTCTGGGGGTGAGATGAAGCAAGGCCTCACCACAGGGGGATGATGACAATCCCAGCTCCTTTCACCCTCCAGCCTGAGCAGTTTTCACCAAGTCCCACCTGCAGTTTGAAGTGCAGGGCCATCTCTCTTTGATTTATCTGGGCAGCCCCAATCTGGGTACCTGCACAGGAGGAGACTGCCCTAAGCTGCTCCTGCAGCCAGCAGAGAGCCCATTCCCATGGACAGTGGTGTCCCTGACACACCAAATCTGGGTGTCCACCTTCAGCATGTCACCTTCTCGCTGCACTGCAGGAATGAATCTGGAGATTTTTAATAGAAGTTGTTATTGATTTTCTCCCCACACTTGTAACAACGACCATTAGTCATTTCTAATTCCTCTGTACACTGCACAGACAGGGATGGCCAGGGAGGGCAGGGCTGTCACCCTTGGTCAGACACCCCTGTTTTCTCTGCCTTTGCATCCCTTTTGGTGGCAGACTTTTGTTTTCACCTGTCTTGGGGACAGTCCTTAAACCATTTCTCAAACTGCTGCAAAGGTTTGCTTAGCTTAGTCATGATGTTTTTCACAAAAAAAGTGCTTAAAGATGTATTTAAGTTACTCTCACCAAAAGAATAAGACATCTTTCCCACTACGTTTTAAGGCATATAAAGGGACAAATTGACTTAAAACCCAAACCAAACCAACTTGATCAGGTAAAGCAAAGCAAACCTCCAGCAGACAGAAGGCATTGAACACTAATGGAGATCATGGAATCCCAGGATGGTTTGGGTTGGAAGGGACCTTAAAAATCATCCCATTCCACCCCCTGCCATGGGCAGGGACACCTCCCACCAGCCCAGGGTGCTCCAACCTGGCCTTGGACACTCCCAGGGATCCAGGGGCAGCCACAGCTTCTCTGCCCAACCTGTGCCAGGGCCTGCCCACCCTCCCAGGGAAGGATTCCTTCCCAATATCCCATCTAAACCCACTTTCTGTCAATTTGAAGCCATTCCCCTTGTCCTGTCACTCCAGAGTGGATGTGGAGGTGTTTGGGAAGAGCTGACTGAGTGCTCAGATCCCTTGGCAACAGTCCTGAAACAGGGAAAGCAAACACTGGGCTGTTCTTTAAGCCCAGTAAACACTCACAGCAGTTGGATGCTGATCCCAGGAAAAACAATGCCAACACACACCTGAGACCAAATGCATGCTACAGGGATATAATACACGTATTAACATGAGATGATGGAAAATAAATACAAAAAATATATAAAATTGGTTATTTGTAATGAAATTACAAGCCAGGAGAGCAAAGGGAATGCAAGCTTAAATTTCCACCTCACATAAGCTGATTATGAAACTATGAAAATAAACCTGATGAACGTTAAATGGATTAAGAGCTGCTTGGTTGAGAGGTCTCAAAACACAGCCAGGGGGAAATCCCTGCATCACCCACGTGTAAACACACAGGTCCAGCTCTGGGAATGTTCTGGAAATGCAGTGTCCTGCCCAGGAGGGGTCTGGCTGCCATGAAGATGCTGCAGAGCCCCTCGGGTACCTCCTTCCTTTGGAGATGGAAAGAGCTGCAGACTTTGGGCATCCTCAGGGCAAATATAGAGCTCATGCCAGGCCAGATTTCCCTGCAGTGCCTGCCCTGGCTGTGGGAGATGGGACACTGTCCACGAGCACTGATGGAGCGTGTCACCAATGAGGGTGTCCCTGGTGTTAGCAGGGCAAAGTGGGAACAAGTCCCAAAATTAAATTCATCTGAGTGCCTTGAGAGGGGTCCAGCCCCATGAGCAATCAGAGAACCTGTGATAGCAGAAGAAATGCTCCCAAATTCCTGGACAACCTGGGCCAAGCAGACTTGCACTGCCTCGAGGCACCAGAACAAAAGCTATTCCCACTGTGGAGAACACCAGTCCAGCGAGCAAGAATGAAGGCGTGTTTTCTCACAGAAGTGGAATATTTGCTTTTAGAAGTGAAATATTTAACTTTTCAAGCCGCACATCAACAATGCGATGGGACTGTTTATCAACAAAGCCGTGGTAGATGATGACTGGAAAACTCAAGGCCGTGCTGTGGGAGGATATTCACGTGCCCTGCTGGGAGACAAGGAGGTTACAGCAACTTCAGAACCTCTTGAGAATCACTTTTCCATTTTCCACTCCTCAGTCTCACCCCTGCACTCCTGTAACAGTAAGGTTTGTGTTTTGCCTCGAGCTGGAAGAGCATTCTCCTTCATTAATACCCTGATGCCTTTGATGGGATGAAGGGGGAAAGGGTGAGAGGCTTAGCTCAACTCCCAGTCCTTCTTCCTCCTCTCTTTCTGGGTTTCACCTCACAGAGAGCAGGCACAACTCCAAAACTGCCCTGACATCCAGAACACCAAAGGACCTGGTGGTTACCACACTGTCACCCTGCTTAGAGCTCACAGAAATGGTACCAGAAGGGCTCAGGGCTATGCCCTGAAAGAGGAGGGCAGTGAAAACCAGCCCTGAAGGGAGGGTAAATATGTGTTCTCAATGTATTTTCATGATTCCTAATCCTTCCCAGATAGCTGACACCCACCAGGCTGCTTTTCAGACAGCCAAGCTGTAAGCTAACACAGATCATGCCCCAGATTATAAAGAAATAAAACAAAAACAAGGCAGCACATTTTAATTAAGGAATCTTTTCTTGTAGGGTTTTTTTTATCTATGCCATACAATACTTCAACAGCAAAGAAAAACAAACCACCCCAACCCAAAGTTTCACTGTCAGCTGGGTGAAATTGCCCTTGAAAAAAAGCAGCCACCGCTTCCCATCTGCCTAGAGAATAAAGGATTAATGAAAAGAAACCCTTAGTCAATTTAAAAATAATGAGGCATCAATATGTAGCTGCTTCAGCTCTATCAAACTGAATTAACAGCTCATGGGCTTGGGGTTTTTTTTCTATATCTCCTGTCTTTTTTTCAATACAATTGATAGCAAAAAGGAAATATCCTACAACTTAACACCTCCCAACCACCCAATTCCTTGTCTGCTCATAAACAGCTCAAATGTGCTCCCTGAAGTTGTGCTTAACTTTACTAAACTGAGAGTACAACTTTCCAGACACCTGTTTTGACTCCCCAGCTCCAGGCAGGCACCAAGTGTCTCCAAACACAAGGGATCTTCCATGAAAATCTTGGGATTCCAGGAAGGAGGGTGGAAGGTGCCTTTAATCCTCTTAGCTCACACCAGAAGAGCTACAGTTCATGGAGTTTGCAACACAGGCAGGCTTAAAACCGCATGCAAAGCTGTTAATACACAATTTTATCATCTATTTTGTCTCCAGCCCTCCGTGCTGACCAAGCGAGACCCGCCAAAGCCAATATATTTTGAATTAACCATGACAAACACGTCCTGCCAATGCACCTCCCACGCTGCCAGTTACTGGTGCTCGGGAACTGTTTGTGATCTTGTATTCTAAGCACTATCAATTATCATAAAAAGGTTGAAGTCTTCACCTACTGTTTGATAAATAATGCATGAGAGAGCTTAGCACCAGGCAAGGAACAGCACTGCCAGATTTTAATCCTTCCAATACAACGTGGGGCCCAAACCGAGCGTGTTGCCCAGTTGCAGAGCTGGGCAAAGAAATGGGATTTTTAGGTGCTTTTTACAGTTAAGTGATGCAAATCTATTGTTTTTCCTGATATGCTGTTAATAAAAGAACTGAGGTAGCAGAAAGGAGTTAGAATTAGCATTGTGTGACATTCCAACAGAGTAAAAACAACATCTCAGTGAGCTGAAAGCTCTCTGAGAGAACATGTACACACTGTCTACACTTTAATTAGCATACACTGATTAAACAGGGAGGGATTTTCCGAGCTTAACGATCCTGCGCATTCTTCTTCTGGAAATACATTTTGCAGTCTGCTCTTATTGTTGTTTTTTACTTATTTTTTTCCTCTTTTATTATTTTTTTTTCCAATAGCCACAGCATCACTTTTCAAGCTGCACTACACAGAAGGGGAGCACATCCTTCCCTTTCAGCTCCTCTCAGCCACGGATCCTTAAAAAGGATTACTTCGTGGTAAATCGGCAGCAAATCCCTTCCAGGAGCCCTGGAAGGCACAGCAGGATGAGAAGTCCAGACAGACAAAGGCAAGGACAAGGCTGGTGGTTTCAAGGACTCTTCCCCTTCCAGAGATGAGCAAGAACAGCCCATGGAGGGGGGAAGGTCCTACAGAGGAACAGGATCTGAACTGGGAAAGCGAGCTGAATGTATGACTGAAAAAGGTCAAGGGAAAAATAAACCCCAGAAAATCCCCTTGGTGAAATAATCAACAACAGAGCTGCTGACAGATGGGTTCTAACTTACCTGATTCAGAACACAAAATGAAAAAAACAAACCTCTTCTTTCACATAAAACAAACAAACAAAAAAACAAAAAGGAAAACATGAGTGTGCGCAACATCACATCATAAACATCAACCATTTGGTCACACTGTTTCCTTCCTCCAATGGCCAACTCCTTACTCTCTGATGAGTTTGCAAAAAACTCGTTCAATTCTAACCCTGAAAGACAAAAAAAAATTCCAAATTTTGCTTCAAATTAGTTGCTAAAAGATCTGGAAGTAAAGACAGTGTTCCTCTTCTCAACAAAGAGCTGTGTCCCTGCCCATCCAGTGCCACCCCCTGCCATGGGCAGGGACACCTTCCACCAGCCCAGGGTGCTCCAAGCCCCATCCAAGCTGGCCTTGGACACTTCCAGGGACGGAGAGCCCCCAGGAGACTAAGAGAAAGCCAGAGGTGAATTCCCACAGGGTCTCTGCTCTGTGAGGCAAGCAGAGTTAATTCTGGAAACTGAAATAGATAACAAGTGACCTTCAACAGGCAAATGTGGGAGCAAACCATGGCTCCAAAACTTCAAAAGAAATTAGGATATTCAACACTTAATTGTATCATTCCCAAAAGAATCTCCAAAGGAATCTACTAAGACTTTTCCATGTAAAAGGAAAATGACACCAAGGCACTAACACAAGTGAGCAAACAGGAGATCACGGAATCATTAAGGTTGGCAAAGACCTCCAAGATCCCCCCTCCTGGCAGGGACTTGCAGAGCCAGAAGGTCCCCCCTGAGCCTCCTTTTCTCCAGGCTGAGCCCCCTCAGCTCCATCATTGCACTGGAGGATTATCCATCTGAAACCCCAAAGAGGGGAAGGACCATCCCATGAGCTCCATCTCAGGCCACTGTGTCTGTCAGTGCTGCACCATCTCCCCCAGCACTTCCTATGCTGGCAGGAACTAAGGGAAGACTAGGATGCATCAAACAGAGGGTGGGGAGCTGCATGTGAGGGGGAACAACAGCAGTAATCCAAAAACAAAAAAAAAAAGAGAAAAGAAGGAAAAGAGAACAAACAAAAACTATGAAAACACACAGACGCACTTGAAAAGTGAGATGGTTCTCCCCACTGCTGCTTTCCTCAGGGATGCCCTTTTCAAAAACCATTAATTCCTTGCATGGAAGATAATTTATCACAAAACTGCTCTTTTAAACCTAGCCCATTGTGACAGTGACAAAATAATAGGCCCAACACAAATGCTCTGTAGTGCGTTTCAGAAGCAACATTTGCCAGGTTTTTCATTGGTCTCATAAACCATCCTGAGAAATAAAACTTTATGCCTGGGAGCAGCCACGTGTAATTATTCTTCTGAAAAGAATTAATATATATTTGGGTAAACACTTCATCCTTCCCCTGCCCCCCCCCCAAAAAAAATAACAGAATCACAAAATGCCTTGAGTTGGAAGGGACCTCAAAGCCCACCCAGTGCCACACCCTACCATGGGCAGGGACACCTCCCACCAGCCCAGGGTGCTCCAAGCCCCGTCCAACCTGGCCTTGGACACTCCCAGGGATCCAGGGGCAGCCACAGCTTCTCTGCCCAACCTGTGCCAGGGCCTGCCCACCCTCCCAGGGCAGGATTCCTTCCCAATATCCCATCCAGCCCTGCCCTCTGGCACTGGGAACCCGTTCCCCTTGTCCTGTCCCTCCAGACCCTGAGAAATAGTCTCTCTCCATGTTTCTTGCAGGATCTTTTCAGGTCCTGCAAGGCCACAGTTGGGTCCCCCCAAAGCTTCTCCTCTCCAGGCTGGACAATGCCAGCTGTGCCAGCCTTCCCTCCCAGCAGAGCTGCTCCATCCTCTGCCCATGCTGGTGCCTCCTCTGGCCTCTCCAGCAGCTCCCTGTCCTTGCTGTGCTGGCCCCCAGGGCTGGAGGCAGCTCTGCAGGTGGGGTCTCACCTGGGGGGGCAGAGGGGCAGAATCCCCCCCTGCCCACCCTGCTGCCCACGCTGTGGGACCAGCCCAGGGCACGGGGGGTTTCTGGGCTGGGCCATGTCCAGCCTCTGCCCCACCAGCACCCCCAGCTCCTTCTGCCAGGGCTGCTCCATCTGCCCAGCCCAGCCTGGACTGATCCTGTTGTCCTCACCCTGGGGCAGCTCCAGCCCTTGGCCTTGCTAAACCTCCTGAGATCTTATCCCATCCAGACCATACATTTGACCACAGCTCAGAACAAGGACAGGCTTCTCAGAGGGAGAAATGATCCTAAGCCTTGTGCTAATGGCATGAATTAGAGGCGGGCAGCCCGAAAGTCCAGACTTAATGATTTATTTTAATCAGGCTCTATTTTCCTAAACAGTTGTTTCGATAGGATAAAATGTAGAATACCAGAGTAGCAATGAAAAATGGTGAGTGGATAAAGGAGGAAAAAAATACCAGAGTGCTGGAGCATAACATTTGGCTTGATTAACATGACTTTGAAAATCTAAAAGGATACAAGGAGTTTTCACATGAGACTGTGTAATAAAATAAACCAACAAATGTAATTTATGTTTGAGCCAAGCAAAGCTTTGAAATCCATCATTTATTGAATTATTTTACTGTTCCGAGCACTCTGCTGCTCAAAACAAGCAATAAGTTAAGTGTTATTCTTATTAGTGCTTCAAAGTTGGAATAAAGCTAAAATTACTGATATTTTCTGAGCTATCTGCTTAAAAACCCAGGCAATATGAGGCAGGAATATTTCCCTTGAATTGCTGTGCAGTTATGTGTCATCTCAAGATCAAAGCAATATAAATGCAATTAAAGGAAGCCAGGGCTTGACCATTTACAGGGCTCTTTTTTCCCCTCCCCTTTTCTTTTGATTTTAAGGTCTGAAGGGTTAGGAAAGTATTGAGGGCAGAGCATTACTCACCTGGTCCAGATCCAAGCTCCCAGCAGCTCTTTCAGACACGTGGAAGCAGGAGAGATGCAAAGCCACACCTGCTCCCCCAGGTAGGAAAAGGCCCTGGGGTTTTATCATTTGAAATGGAAATTCAGCTGAGGCATCCTCAGGAGGAGGCAATTTCTCAAAAGCAGGCCTGGCTTAGAGTAAGTTCATCAGAACATTAATGGGAATTCTGTCCTGGGGTACAGGATTCCCAAGGTCTTCAGGCACCTCCCACACAGGATCCCAGGATGGGTCAAGCTGGAAGGGACCACAGTGGGGCATCTGGTGCCATCTCCTGCCCCAGCAGGGCCATCCCAGAGCACATGGCACAGCATTGTGCCCACACAGCTCTGGGATGTGCCCAGGGAGGAGACTCCAGCCCCTCTCTGGGCAGCCTGTTCAGCCTCCAGAGCACCCCCTGAGAGGGCACCTGCCCAGGGCTGGCAGTGCCTGCAGGGAGGGGGCAGAGCAGGGACCAGGCTCTGCTCGGGGGGCCCAGCCCTGGCACCAGAGGGACAAGAGGGCAGGAACTGATGCCCAGCAAGTGCCACCTGCACAGCAGGAAGAACTTCTTGGCTGTGCTGGTGACACAAGGATTCAGTTTCTCATTTACTGGATGTTCTGTGGATTCTTTCCATTCCTGTTGTGCTAAAGAGGCAGCAGGGAGGGCACCTTTGCCTGGACACTGTTACTGCAGCAGGACTTGTGTGCAAACCTTCCCTCTTTCTGCAGTTCCACAGCCCTTTGGCACAGCAAGCTCTCATTTCTAGCTTAGCTTTGTCCATTTTAACCAACACAAGGCAAGGTGGGGAATTATTTTGATGTGGAAGAGACAGAAATTAAATCAGTTTGGGGTCCAATCACATCGTTAAAAATGTCTCTTGGTGTTAACTGGGTTTTGAAAAGAACTGAAGTGGCTTCAACCATTCAGATGAGACATTGGAAGGAATCCTTCCCTGGGAGGGTGGGCAGGCCCTGGCACAGGTTGGGCAGAGAAGCTGTGGCTGCCCCTGGATCCCTGAGAGTGTCCAAGGCCAGGTTGGATGGGACTTGGAGCACCCTGGGCTAGTGGAAGGTGTCCCTGCCCATGGCAGGGGTGGCACTGGGTGGGCTTTGAGGTCCCTTCCAACCCAAAACAGTCTGGGATTCATACCCAGCACTGAGATGAACGACAGGTGAATTTTGAGAGCTGAGCTGGTTCAGCCAGAGCAGGCAAGAAGAGCTGATCCTGCATTGAGCAGCACAGGCACCCAAGAACCAGCAGTGCCAGTGCCCCTTGGCACAAGAGCACCTGCCCAGAGCGCCCACAAGAGCTGCATGAAGAGGCACAAATGGATTCTGAGCTGCAGGGTACGAGCCCCATCCTTTGACAAAGAATTCCCACAGAATTCCATTCCTCAGAAGGCAGGAGAAGCTCCATTCACTGTGCCATCAGTGTGAGACCTTTGGCAGCAGGAGGAGAGGGGACCTGAGCTCTCAGCACTGGGACAGCTCCACGCAGTGCCCCCATTCCCACTGCCATGGGACAGCACTCCCAGCCTGCCCTTTCCTGGGAGGTGGCTGGGCCAGTCTCTCCCATACCCATCAATTCCATATTCCTGCTTCAGACTTCATTTCACATTCCAAAAATAAAGTGATACCAACACACAGAGCACGACATCCCATTTTTGGGAGTTACTACAGGAGCACTGATCACCAACCATCACCTCACACTCCTTGGAGGAAAACTGACTTTAGACAGGCTTAGCACATATTAAATACTGTAATTCTTGCACTGCTTTACTGGGAATGTGAAGGAGAAGACAGTCAAAGAATATTATTCCTAAAACAACATTTGATGGTTCAAAACTACGTGGAAGAAATAATTAGTGGAAATCCACAGTTCTTTGGCAAAGGTAAACTGATCCACTGGGAATATGAATGGACTGCATATTGTAATTCGAGAAATTTATTCTGAACACTCCAACTGTCACAGAGGAGCAGTTCAGAAAAAAATTCAAGTCACTCTGAGGAGCATTTCCACTCAGAAAGGAAATCCCAAAGACATTTTGGAAAGGCCTCGGCACTGCAGAGCAGAATCATGATTCCCAACAATTGTGTCTATCCCAAAATGAAATAAAATTCCCCATTTTTCTCCCTTTAAGCATCAGAGCTGGGAGAGAGCTGCGGGTTTGCCTGATCTGCTGATTACTCCTTCATTATTGAATATTTAGTGACCAGAACCCAAACATCTGTATTGAATTAGGGCCTGGGGGTTCTCCAAGATACAGCTGAGAGAAACATCTCAGCAGATCCATTTAAGGACTATTTGACCTCCTTCAAGAGCACCAAGACCAGGTTAGGATATTTTTGTGGATAACTGACAGCACAAAAATAAATATTTCCAATGCCATCACTAACTTATTTTCTACCCTTAAGAATTAATCAGTTTCTAAAGGGTGTCTTTTTTCCCCAGCTTCCACCCCAAATTATTGGCTTGTTTTGGGGGGATTTTTTCTTAAAAGACATAAATTTTTAAAAAAAAAAAGTTACTGGAAGAGGAGACTCTTAGAGATCTTTAACAAAAGCTCTGCTTAAGTACTGGTGATGAGCTGAGGAACAGAAGGAGAATAAGAAGCTGATCTGTATTACACCTTCTTCAGTCTTTATATATTTGTCCTACATGAACACATGAGCGTGAATTTAAACCTCTGACAGAAAAATAACATTAGATACCAAATTGATTCATGAGTTCCCAATGAAACCCTTAATACCAGACTCGAAGAACGTATCATTTTGGACCAGAAACAAACAAACAGGCTTGAACGAAACAAAAAAATCATTTCCATAAATTTAGGCCTCTTCTCCCATCTCATGAATTTCTAAACTAAATCAAATTGCCAGGGAAGAAGTGATGCCTCCTAGTTTGCATTTTGGTGGCAGCACCTCGAGGCAGCAAATTGAGCCGCAACCACACGAGCTGGGACTGACACGAGGAAGGGGAAGAAGCCCACAAACAGATGTTATAAAAACAAACATTCCTTATTTCATCTCACTCAAAGATATTTATTAGCTGAGGAAAAAGAATTATCTAACTTCCAGTCCTTACACCTCCTCACCTGACAAGAACAGCAGCTCTATTTGCCCTTTCCTGAAATATAAACACGTAATGCTCTGGAAACACTCCTGTTGTTGCATTTAATAATGATTCTTGGGACAGCTGATTAAGACCAAATAATCCTCAGTGCTGGCTGGATTTGTGAAAGCAGCAGTAGAAATTTCCATCTCCAGCAATCAAGTATGCAGGACATGACAAAAAGAGAGGCACAGCCTCAAAGTACAATATTAGCTGGTGTTCCTCCTTCCTGGTGAAATTTGAGGACAGTCCTTGGAGTGGAGCATTTGGGAAAGTTCCACCAGGAGAATAAACCAAGTCAGCTACATCTGGGTGTCTCTTGATGCCCTGGTAATTGTACAGGCTTCCCACCTCTGAGCCAGGTTGTGCAATTGCACAGACTTGCCTGGACTGTTCCCAGTCCATCCCTACAACCCAGTGCAACCCCTTTGTCCAAGTTAAACCAACCTACTCCTAAATGGCACAGGAATGCCCTGGATGATCCACAAGCAAAGCCAGCACTTACTGGAGAACAGTCTGGGTTGGAAGGGACCTCAAAGTCCATCCCATCCCACCCCCTGCCATGGGCAGGGACACCTCCCACCAGCCCAGGGTGCTCCAAGCCCTGTCCAACCTGGCCTTGGACACTCCCAGGGATCCAGGGGCAGCCACAGCTTCTCTGCCCAACCTGTGCCAGGGCCTGCCCACCCTCCCAGGGAAGGATTCCTGCCCAATATCCCATCCAGCCCTGCCCTCTGGCACTGGGAACCCATTCCCCTTGTCCTGTCCCTCCATCCCTTGTCAATGGTCTCTCTCCATGTTTCCTGCAGCCCCTTCAGGCACTGCAAGGCCACAGCTGGGTCCCCCCAAAGCTTCTCCTCTCCAGGCTGGACAATGCCAACTGTGCCAGCCTTCCCTCCCAGCAGAGCTGCTCCATCCTCTGCCCATGCTGGTGCCTCCTCTGGCCTCTCCAGCAGCTCCCTGTCCTTGCTGTGCTGGCCCCCAGGGCTGGAGGCAGCTCTGCAGGTGGGGTCTCACCTGGGGGGGCAGAGGGGCAGAATCCCCCCCTGCCCACCCTGCTGCCCACGCTGTGGGACCAGCCCAGGGCACGGGGGGTTTCTGGGCTGGGCCATGTCCAGCCTCTGCCCCACCAGCACCCCCAGGCTGGGCAGGCAGGGCTGATCTCCAGCATGGCACACTCAGTGCCCAACCCTCAGCAGCAGCCACGTGGTCTCAGAAATCAATGCAAATCCACTCCTCTTGTTACAATTTGTCCAAAACATTCTGCAAGGGTAACAACTCCTGACAGGAGTTCCTTAATGTGGCAGCTATTAGACGTAATGTATCACCTCTCCTCCTATATAAAAACACAAAGGCAGAATAAACTGCACTCGGGGTGCCCTAAGGGGAGCAGATGTGATTACGTGCCTGGGCCTGATCCAGGGCAGCTTTGTATTTGTATTTTGTATTGCTGGCTAATGTAATGTGCTCAGCCCTGGTATTAATGACCACAGAATGGCATCAGCACACACAGATTTAGCAAACCCTTGCTAATATTCAGTGCCACAACCACCTCAGCCATCCCCACTGCCCCGTGGTATAGCCAGGCTGGTGATGCAACCTTTGTCCCAGCTTAATTCAAAGGTTGAATTAAGATTCAATTCAAAGGTTTCTTTGTTGGCTGCAATACCTTAATTTATATATACACAACACACCCCATTTCCATTGCTAGAGAGTCCAGATTGGTGAAGATGCACTTGGAAAGAATGGCCCAAAGCTGGTGGAAACAACTCATAAACACTTTAGGGAGCTGTGGAATTGTCTAAAGGTGTGAGAGGACACAGAGATACAGAGACAATGGCATAAAGGAGGTCAGAAAGCAACTGAAGCAGATTCTCCCTGGAAAGATTTCACCGAAATTACAACATAGAAATCAATCATTTCATCTTTTTCTGCCATTATAGAAATGCAATTGTTCACAGCTACCAAAAAAAAAGTAATGCACCAACTGAAGCAAAATGCCAAGAGTCCTTAAACTGTCCTTATGGGGAAACTAAGAAAAATCAACACAAAAATCACAGAGTACCTTAGTTTGGCCTCTTTCTCTATTTACATTGCAACGTTGAGAAAGGCTGGTGTCAAATCACTTGGAATGGGAAAACTAAGACTACTTTTCTTTCATAAAGCTGGTCTTTGAATGACAGGAAGTAACAGGTTATTTCAACATTAAAGACTGACAGGCTCAGTAAGAGACAAGACAAGAATATCATGGAATCCCTGAGGCTGGAAAAGCCCTGCCAGCTCAGAGAGCCCACCCTGTGCCCGATGCCCACCTTGTCACTGAGTGCCACAGCCAGGGGTGGCAACTCCACCACCTCCCTGGGCAGCCCCTTCCAGAGAATGCCAAAAGAGCAGTAATATCACAGAAACAGTTTCTGTAAGAACGATGTATTTGAAGAAATTAAGATACTGAAGTCAGTAACTCATCCTTTTCCTGAAACAGGAGGGAAAAGTAGGAAAAGAACACCGAGCCACAAGTTTTAAGGAATGCCATTCTTGGTACACCTGAGATCAGTCACAGCAATTTTCCAGATCAGAAAATTTCTTTTACTTAAGAAGTTTTGCTCCTCTGGCAAAATGCCTTAAGGCAGCCAGGCTGGAATGGGCACAGGATCCACAAAGGAGGTGGAGAGAGGATCCTTCCTCCTTTCTAAGGCTCGTTCCTTCAATTCCAGCAGTCACTGAACATTTTATTAAGGAATGATGGTCAGAGGCATCACACACAGTCCTTGGGAAATGCATTAGCACACTAAGCCCATCTCAGGAGAGAGGCTACAGATTTTGTGCCTCCAGAGACATTTTCTTCAATCCCTGTCAATTGTCCCCGAAAAACAAGTTAAAATGTTTGCTTCAGCATGGAAATGTGTGGTGACACTGTCATGGCAATCAGGTCCATTCTTACAGCATTTCATACAATTAAACTGAAAATAAACCACTCCAACAGTATCAGGGGGGGAGAAAATCCACAGCTTTATTTCCTGCCTATTTGTGCCCCGATTTGCCATTCATCCCTCCCCCCAGGGGGTTATTGATGGGGATTTGGAGAGCAATCACACAGCCTCTGCCTCCCCGGGAAGTCAGGCTGACAAAAGATTGCTGCCAACATAGCAGGAAGATGAAGAGAAATAAAAATAATGCCCAACTCACCTAGAGCTGTGAAAGCTCATTCCCAAAATTCCCCGTATTAGCGTGAATACCAAACATTCCCAAAGAACGTGGAGATTTTGATGTGGACAGCAGATAAGCAAAGGAGACATCTCACTATTCATCCCCCCCATTGTGGGGGTGGGGGAGAGGAACCAAAAAACCCCCAAATAAAATCCAAGCACAGTGTAAATCACTAATTTCCCCAGGACAGGAATATTTTGCTTTCTTTTCCTTTTTTTGTTTGAATGGAAGCATCGAAACACCTTCCTCACATCACTGCTCTGCCCTTTTCCTCTCCCCCCACCTCTGTGTCCTGTTCCAAAATCTAATTTAATCAGTCATATCTCACAATTTGCAATTTTGCCAAGAGTCTACTTCTCCATTAAAGCCCTTGAGCATTTCAGGATGCTCATCTTGAGGGGAAAAGCACAGGCACATGAGGGCCACCAAAAACTTGGGGTGAAGTGGCAGTGACAAGCTCTGAGCTCTGAATGAGTCTCAGTCAGTCTTTCAAACAAGTTAAAACCAAGTCTCAAATTCAGCAATTAATTAAAAAAAATCCCTCAAATCAATAAGTGAAAATAACTCTCTGCCTATAAGAAACATCTAGAAAAATTCAGTTTTGCTGCTAATATGAACTCGAGCACTATCATCCCATTCAGTCAAAGGGAAAATCATAAAATAATTCATTTGTACCTTAAGAAATGTCAAGTTCTCCCCTTGCAGGATTCAATAATCTAACACACTATTGCACCTAAATCACTTGATATAAAGAGACATTAATCCATGGTGAGGAGCTGTCCGTCCTGACAGCTCTGCTGATCTCTCCAGAAAGTCTTGGAAAGTCAGACACAGTAACTGTGTGTCTGACCAGGAAAACAAGCAACACTTATTTTGGAAAATAACTTTTATTCCATGAGATGTGCTGGTGCCTCGCTGTCAATTAGAAATGAGTGAACTCAGCATGCCACAAACCAGCTGAATATATATTTCTAAAGAGCTGATTTTCTGTTTCTTCTGCTGCCAGAACCCCCTGACACGAGCTCTGCAGGGAATGAAATGGCACACAGAGGTGTCATCTCAGCTGCTGTCTCGAGATCTTCATTCCAAAACCTCAGTAAAGACATTCCAACATCACCAACACACCTTGGAAAGTTACAGTGCAGTGCAAGAACTGCTGATTAGGTTTCATCCTTGAAGTCATCTAGAGACATATTTGTATGGATTAGAACAAAATGTGGTGGACTGTCCCTCTGCCTCTCTTGGCAATCCCAATATAAAGCTTGTTTGGTCACTGGGAACGTTGTCTAACCTGTCCCCCAAGTGTCTGTCACCACAGCTTTGCTGTCACTGTCAAGAACTACACAGGGCTGATTTTAGGGCTGAATGGCAAATTTGAAATTGTTTTGGATAAGCTATCCTAATGATTCCCACACACAGGAACACATTCACCCCTTTGATCCTGGCATGGATCCCCAGGATTTTAACTGTCCTCTAGAACACAGCCACATCAAAAAACTGGGATTAAAACATTTCCTTGTCACAACACGCTGCTCCAGCTGATTTTCCGTATTACTTTTTAGAGCCCAGAATGGTTTGAGTTGGGAGGAACCTTAAAGATCATCTCATCCCACCCCGTGCCATGGGCAGGGACACCTTCCACCAACCTGGCCTTGGACACTTCCAGGGATCCAGGGGCAGCCCCAACTTCCCCAACCCCCAGTGTTTATGAGATTCATCCTCTAAAGAGTAGGGGGGATGAAAGGCCACAGAGATGAGCTCTGGGAGCCACAAACCATTTCAGCTGAAGGTAACAGGGGTCACTCTGCCAAAACTGAGGATCACCCCACTGGAAGTGGACGCACATCAGGCCACAATGGTGGCTTGCTGAGAACCAACACATCCCATCAAAAGAGCATGACCATCTCCACAGCCCTCCTTTGGACACTCAGGATTGCAAGAAAAACCCCCACAGGAAGAAGAAATCAGGCTGGTTTTAACAACCACTCCAGTACCAGAGTTTTTCAGCACACAGGAGTATTAATAATTGGATTTGGGTTTTTTTTTTAACCAGTAAATCTGCATTCTCTTATCCATCTGACCTTGGGCAGCACCAACAGCAGCAGTTCCTCCAAGGAGAGCATGACATGACTCTGTTCACCATTTTGAGCACTCACATATGGTAAACCATAACCACACACAGTGCAAAACCATGCCTGAGTAGGTGGAAAAAACCCCAAAAAACAATAAACTAAAAGGCAGGAAAGAGTAGTAACAATATAAAGAGTAACAGCAGGTCCTACCAGGGTAAAGCACTTTATCCTGTCACATAAATGCAACACTGAAACCACAGATCAACAACCTGAGAACTGAGGAGAATTAAAACAATGCAAACAAAAGCTCTTTCACTGTCTTTTGAAATTTCCACAAGTTACATGCAGGCAAGTTCTGCCATGTCAGAGGTGTCCACCAGCTCACCTGATGAAACTCAGAGCAAACCAACAAGCCAAAAGCCACGTGGGAAACCCAGATCACTGCGCTGTCCACACTCCTATCAAGCTGCAGAGTGAGGTTTCAGCCTCACCCAACCACACCAGAACCAAAGACTGACCAGAACTCTGTCCTCTGGTAACATCACAAAGAAGTTAGATGAGTCAAGCTGGTGCCTTAGCAAGAATTAGAAACAGTTTTGGGGGCACTCACCGTTGCGACTCTCTTCGTCAATGGGAACTATTGTGGCTGGAGGACCTGTTCTGGCCAACTTGCAGTCTATAAAGATGAAAAGGAAAGTTACTTCTCATTCCAAAAGCAGGATTTTTGAGGGGTTTGTTGCTATTTTCTTTTTAAGTCAGCATATTTGGCATGATAAAGTATTCACATAAATATGATGTATGTGTGAGCTGTAACTGCAACAGAGGATCAGAATCTGAGCTGTTTGCATACCCCTTACTCAAAGAAACTTTACAGAGCCAGGGAGAACATGATGACAAAGGATTTAACATCTCAGATATGACCCACATTTAAAACAAGCACGTAGAAAAACTTTCTATGGCTTGTTCTGTTTTCTGTTATGTCACTCTTCCTTTCCATGTCACGAACTCACACCCCAAATCACAGAGTCACGGAATGCTTTGTGTTGGAAGGGACCTTAAAGCTCATCCCATTCCACCCTCCCACTACCCCAAGGTTGCTTCAAGCCATGTCTGACCTGGCCTTGGCATGGGGACTCCACAACCCCTCTGGGCACCTGTGCTGGGGCCTCCCCACCCTGACAGCAAAGAGTTGGTGTCCCAGGCCACCAGGACACAGCTTGATGGCTCCACTAAGGGATCTGTTTGTGTCTTGCCTTAGAGATCCCACCAGGATCTCCATCCCATCAGTGAAGCACAAGTCCATCAGGACAGAGGAAACCCAATGGCAATTTAACCCACAAAAACAACAAAAGAATGATTAGAGGGTATGAAATCATAATTAAAGCTTCACAACAGGAAAAAAAAACATAATTTGAATGTGATTGCAACAAAAGGATCTACTTAGTGAGCAGCATTTTAACAATGTTCTAAGGAAAACACAAATCAAAAGCAGATGAGCAATGTTCAGGAAGTCACATTTTGCCATCTTACCCTCATATTGCCAGTCTGGAGTCAAAAGTTTAGAGTCATCAATGGAAGCAGAGCAGAACAACGAAAGAAAAAAGTGAGAGTTTGTTGGTTTACTCAAAAGAGAGGTTCAAAGACAAAGCAGTACATGCAGAGCAAATGCACAGGGGCAGCCTTCAAATACACAAGAGCACAGACACCACAGCTGATGGCTGTACTTTGGCAACAGGTGGCTTTTCTGCATTAAACACAATTAAAACCCTGCCTCCTTTGCAGAACACAGAAAGAAAAGTTAATTAAGGAGAACTTTTTACTTTCAAGGAGCCTCAGAGTGGCACTGACACAGACAAGCACTCTCCTGGTCCTTTCATCATGCAGGACTGGGTGGGAGAGCACAGCCCGTGTTTGTAAGGACATCCCTCTGCTCCATGCATGGGAGCAACCCTTTTGGATGGAATGCATCTTCTGATGGGTGCTGGCCAAGGGAAGAAACGCTCAAATATCACAGTTCTGGGGGGTTTTGAGAGGTATAAACACTTTGAAAGTTTCACTTTCCAAGAGAAACCCATCTGTAAGTTAAACCCAAGAGCGAGCTGAAGTAAGTGCTGCTCCCCAGCATAGGGTAAAAATTACACATTCATCGACATCAAAGGACTTGCAGCTCACTACAGGCTATGATTACCCAGCACAGACAAGACCTATGAAGAGAGATCAAACCATTTGTCCACATCTCCACTTGAGTGAAACCCCAAAGGACATCTCTAAAGCGCTGGGATTCCCTCCAGCCTTGTGTTTCTGCTGATGAGTTCAACTGCAAGACCAAACCTCTGAACGCCACAGGGACAGCCTGACAGGTCAGCATTGCTGAGGCTGCTGAGAGTGAGGAACAGCCTGAACAACACCCAGTTCAAAGCACATGGCACAGCATTGTGCCCACACAGCTCTGGGATGTGCCCAGGGAGGAGACTCCAGCCCCTCTCTGCTCAGGGCTGGGGCACTGCCCAGCCAAGAAGTTCTTCCTGCTGTGCAGGTGGCACTTGCTGGGCATCAGTTCCTGCCCTCTTGTCCCTCTGGTGCCAGGGCTGGGCCCCCCGAGCAGAGCCTGGTCCCTGCTCTGCCCCCTCCCTGCAGGCACTGCCAGCCCTGGGCAGGTGCCCTCTCAGGGGGTGCTCTGGAGGCTGAACAGCCCCAGCTCCCTCAGCCTTTGCTGCTCCCAGAGATGCTCCAGCCCTTGGGCATCCTTGGAGCTCCCTGGCTCTGCTGTGCTGAGGAGCCAGAGCTGGGCACAGCCCTGCAGATGTGCCTGCCAGGGCTGCCCACAGGGGCAGGAACCCCTCCCTGCCCACAGACAGCCAGAGGTACAGAGGGCTGGGCTCCCATCACTCACCTTCTCCTCAGCAGTGACTCTGCTTGCAGAGGTTCAGCACCCATCGGGGCTGGAAATGCCCTCCAAGGATCACCAAGTCCAGCCCATGACCCAACACTACCATGTCCACTAAACCATTGCACAAAGTGTCCTAGACAGTCTAAATACAATAATTGATGAAGTCTCCCTACGTACCCCTTTTATTCTTATATGCTCTGGTTTGATACATAACAATTGAATATTTTCTGGGTTTATATTCTTTAAATTAGCTATTATTTTACATTAAAGCTTTTTGTTTTGTAGGCCTTAACAGACCAAATGAGTCATCTGGAAAAACACACCTTTCCTATTACTGTAGTTTCCTACAAGCACATCATGTGGGAAGAGGAGCAACGTTTGCATAACCTACATGAAATAAGGACTATTTCCCCCTGCTCTTACTCTTTTCACTGGGTGCTATAAAAATTCCAGAATGGTAACAAAAATAACTCTTTACTTTTTATCCAGAGATGTGTGTTATAGTTTTCTAGAGGTCCAGGATCTGGATGAATGACCCCTCAACAAACTCTTTTTAGGGTAAAGAAGCTCAAAGACACAAACTTTCACTGAGACTTTGTTCCCAGGAACAGCCCCGCTATTTATTCCCCATTCGACAGTGACCACCACACACTCAACCAAATAAAAATTCAAATTAAAAATACAAAGCAAGGACAATTCTTAATTCTTAAATTTCATATACCTTACCAAAAGAATAATCATGGGGTTTTTAAACTCAGTGAGCTTTTCCCCCCTATCATCTATGTGACCCTGCTGGGTGTCCCAGTGAAAAGTTCACCCAAATCAGATCAACTTCTATTTTTATTTTCAGTAAGAAAATTATCAAAATTACAAGCCAGGTCTCATGTTAGCAGCATTTTTCCAAAGCTGGTTTTCTGTCTAACAATCAGAACTTCCAGAACTGTAATCCAAGCAGTTGTGCAGTACATTTAAAATGAATGTTCATTCAAATCTGGGTCTGCAGTGAAATTCAGCACCTCACAGAGGATTCACTGCAGGTGTCAGTAGGTGAAGCAATAAAATTTATCATGAGATGAATTTCTATGAAGAGAAGAGATCAGAGCAATACCTAGAAATATTTCTATAGCCAGAGGAGAAAAAAACCCCAAACATGTGCTGGTAAGTAGGAAACTTTTTGTGGATTACCTTCGTGGCACCAGTTCATGCAGAGGAATCAGTTTTATTGC
>WBMV01007944.1:75125-95902 GCA_013396655.1 Campylorhamphus procurvoides
GTGTCCTGTCCCTCCATCCCTTGTCCCCAGTCCCTCTCCAGCTCTCCTGGAGCCCCTTTAGGCACTTCAAGGGGCTCTCAGGTGTCCCTGGATCCTTCTCTTCTCCAGGTGACCCCCCCAGCTCTCCCAGCCTGGCTCCAGAGCAGAGGGAATCCAGCCCTGGGGCATCTCCATGTCCTCCTCTGGACTCGTCCAACAGGTCTCAACTTCTCTCAAATATATATATTTTTTTTAAATTGTTCCTCAACAACAATTATTTCAGCAGTGAGATTGCTTTATCCAACACAACGAGCACAGGTAACTGCAGCCCCAAAGCTGACTTAGGAAGGAGATATTTGCAGGAGACTTCAAAACCACAGGACAGAAAAGCACCTCGTGTCTCTTTGAGAGCCTCAGTACAACTCTTTAGCCATTATTTTGTGTTTCCCAATTTCCCCCTAGAGATTATTACCAGAATGCATTACCAGCACATGCATTTTTTGCAACTTTTTCAAAAGAAAAAAAGCAAGTTGCCCTTCAAATTCTTGGGCATAATGGAATAGTCTTTCAAGTCAAATTATGATAATCAAACATGCTTGAAAACAGAAAAGCATCACACAAATGAGCTTCCCTACCTCCAGTGTTTGTGCTGTGTTTTCTGTTTAAGCAGCAATGCTGCCAAATGGAATCCTGAGCTGGCAGTGCCCTTGCCCCTGCCCCAAGGACCTCACAGAAAAGGCAAATAGAACTCCCTAAATGAAACAACAAGTTCTGAAGGCTCTCCTAAGGGCTTGCAGAAAAGCATTGCTGTTCCTGTCATTAATTTCCCTGTGTTTCCTAACCAGGGCTTTTGCTTTACGTTTCTCTAATCAAGGCAAAGGCAGGTATGTGAAGGGCTTGTCTCCTTGGGAGCAAAGTGAAAACCTCTTTAACAAACTCTCCATGTAACAGTGTCAAGGCTCAGATCTATTTGCTTTCTGATGGCTAATTTTCATTATTTTAATTCCTAATTATTTTTAATGAGATGGCTCAGAGGAAACCCTCAATCACTGTCCTGAGGAAGACACGCAGCAAGGTCAAACAGCCTGAGCAGAAACAAACACAACAACTTGAACAATCCTGTATTCTGCCACCAGGGAGCTGCCTGACCATCTTCCTTTCCCCTTGCCCTCCTAAATCCACCTCCCATGCAGCAGATCCATCACTTGAAGACTTCTCTCTGTTTCAGCCTCGCAGCTCAAACAAACAGAATCTCCAAAAATGAAAATGCTACTGAAGGAGCAGATAACAAAATTCTGGTGTGGGGAGCCAACATGCAACACCAAGAGTTCTAAGGACACTTGATGGTCTGTAGTGGGAGGTGTCCCTGGCCATGGATGGTCTTGAAGGTGCCTTCTAACCAAGACCTCTGTGATTCTGTGGTGACACAGTGATGTGACCTTGCAGCCTGAGCTCCCTTGGGTAGGGGTCTTACCAATTTTATAACACCACTTAATTATCCCATCTAAGGGTTGTACCCAATCTAAGAATTGTTCATCCCCAGATCCACCCCCCAACACGCCTTCTCTGAAATTGAGTTGGAGGTCTCAGGACCCCGTGTACTTCATCATCTCCATGTCACCTTCCCTTATTGGAGCTTCTCCAAGGTTTCTGGGCCTCCTTTCTTGGTTTGACTACAATGATATCTTATTATCCCAGTTTGGGTACATGAGTTTCAGGCGAGATATGCTAGCTATCATCTTCTCCATGGCACAGAGACCCAGGAGTGTGGCACAGAGGTCAGAAGCTGTTTGCTGCTGCTTCAGAATGTAAGAAACTACAGAGCTATGTAAAAATCTACAAATATATGAAATCCTAAGGCAACACCACAGCCAGAGTTTAGGCTTCAGTTCAGGCTGCCCTTCCAATCACCACTGCCCCACGAAGCTGCAAGGTCACATCAGCTGCTTCCAAGTTTAATGATAAAAGCAGCTTGCCCCCCAAAGCCCTAAAAATTTAAGTGATTTTAACCAAAAACAGGTCTCCTGCAACACTTGGGAGGGGATTTGTGCTCCCAGTGACAGAGCACAACTTTTGAGAAGAGTCAGTAACATAGTCCTGCCTCTCCAGGGACAGGGAGAGTCTTACCCTGACACAAAAACACCCTGAACCTTCCTGGGAAAACAAACAAACAAGCAAAAAAACAAACAAGCAAACAAACAGCCACCCAACCTGGTCCTTCCTGGAGCCAGGACTCTGTGAAATAGCTGTCATCTCCCCCTGAGTGCTCCTGAAATTAAACTGGAAAATAAATCCACTTCACTATGCTAATCAGCAGCTCTTCTTGCAGCTGCTGCAGGCACGTCCCATCCCCACTCTGAGTTAGTTTACAATTTATCTTAGATTCAAGTTTGCTTTTATATAGTCGGATAAATTGTTTTGTTTGTTTTTATTTCAACACTCATAAGGAGTGCAACTGGCAACCTCAAACACCTCACTCAGTTCCCAGCAGATCCTCAGCCCAACCTAAAAGACTTTACCTAAAAGAGTTCTACCCACTAACTAGTGAAGGAAATGATCTTATTTGTTGACAGAATAAAATTCCATTCTTTAATTTGCAACTGAAACAAAGATCTGCCTCCAACCCTTGTCAATAACTGTGGAAGGCACAGCATCAATCCCTTCCTCTCCTTGGGCTGCTCCCCAAAGCAGACAAGAACACAGCATTAACTCTTAAATTATGTTTTATTCCTGGTTATTTGTCCATGAATCCATGAAGGTGGAGGATCCACAACATCTTGGAGCAAGCTCCCTTTGAACCTAGTCATGGTTTGTTCACATGGCATCCCTTCAGCAGCAGCATCCAACCATTCCATACCCTCTGGGACTTCCATAAAGCACTTAAATATTAAATCCTTAAATATTGCAGGGAGTGGGAGCAGAGTCCAAGAAAAGCCTAAGTGAGGAGAGGGCAGTTTGCTGGTACCTAAAGCAGAGCTAAAAGTCTGTATTGGTTATGATTTTTGGTTCCCCTCTGCACTTATAAGCATTTTAATTTTGCTCTGGGGAGAATAAAGCAAACAACATTCAGCAACAATCTTCATTTCAAGCTTACTCTTTTCTTCAACCATGGCTCTTTCCATCCATGGTGAGAGAGAAGGAAAAAAGAGCTTGTGAAAGAGGGTTTAGAAAGTCAAAGGTGGAGACAGGTTGAGAAAATTGGGGTGTTCACCTGGAGAACAGAAGGTTGTGTGGAGACCTCACAGCACCTTCCAGGGTCTGAAGGGGCTACAGGAGAGGTGGAGAGGGACATCAGGAGCTGGAGCGACAGGACAGGGGGAATGGGTTCAGACCAAAAGAGGGGAAATTTAGGTTGAATATAGGGAAGAAATTGTTCCTTGTGAGGGTGGGCAGGCCCTGGCACAGGTTGGGCAGAGAAGCTGTGGCTGCCCCTGGATCCCTGGGAGTGTCCAAGGCCAGGTTGGACGGGGCTTGGAGCACCCTGGGACAGTGGAAGGTGTCCCTGCCCATGGCAGGGGGTGGAATGGGATGGGCTTTAAGGTCCCTCCCACCCAAACCATTCCATGATTCTAAAGTATTTTATCCCTATTTTTTCTACAAGGCTAAGCCTATAAAACACTCATAAAAAGCCTCAACAGTGAGAACCACCAAGCCCAGCCCTCCCTCCTGAGTCGCTGATAATCCCGTGGCCATCTGAAATAACAGATTATTAAGCCATTAATCAAGGACACAGACACTTAATTTCTGCCTGATCACTGGCTGAAAATGAAAGAGAGCTGGTGTGTGTGGCACACACAGGACACGTGATGGCACAAAGCCAGACACCTGCACTAAGTCACTCCCTGAGATGCTGCCAGACCAGCAGGAGCCACGAAGGCAGTTTCTGCAGGCCCTGACTAAGAAAGATGATCTCCTTTAAAAACTGTGACCCTAAAGGGCTTGGCAATATCTATTCCACTTAGAGTGTAGAGCTCCAGATTCTTGAGTTGTCTGTTCTTGTGCTGGGAACCAGCCCCTCCTACCCAAGGGAGCGTGGCCTGACAAAAAGCAGCATTGAGATAACAAAAATAAAGCACATTCCTCAATCAAAAAAAGGGCAGATAGAAATCTTTCTAGCATAAATTAATCCTAGCTTTTGCTGGATGAAAGTATGCTGTAGAAGGATGTTAAAAATTCACTTTGTTTGTGTTGCATGTTTTCATCTGGTTTAGACCAAAGAATGAGGCTCCCAAGTAGCATATTTTTTATATATATATATATATATGGAATATAAGGCTATTTATAATGCCTTCAGATTGAATGGCAGCTCATTAACAGAGCACAACGAAGTCAGATTTGCCCTGTGCCACACAGACTGTCATTCTTAGATTAGGTAAAGACTGGCTGGTGATGGGACAAGCTCCTGGTCCAAGAGAAGCCTGCCTTTCACAAACCCACCATGTCCCAAGCCCAGTGACAGCTCCAGCCTGTGACTTTTACACACTGGAATCCCCAGCAAGGCTCTCTGGAGCTGGGAATGCTCAGGGAAAGTGGGATTGTGTTCTCCCTGTATTCTGCAGTTCAGCACTAGCTGAGCTAAAGCATCTCACATTTCTATCTGCCTGAACGTGTGTTGCTTTTTCCATTTGCACTTCATTCCCAGAAAAGCCCCAGTTTCACAGAGGAAAAAGCCCTGGGACTCGAAAACACCACAAGAAGGGCTTTCAGGGGCTCTCCCTGGAAGAAATCCCCAATTGCACAACGTGGGAAGGACCAGCAGCAAACCTGGGTTTGGTTCAGACGGATCTGTGATGGTTCTTAAACCTGCAGAGTTCCTGAGTTAAACACTGCTCTAAAATTTACAGCTGGGGAACCCTCAGGGAGAGATGATCTGTCTGTGGCTGAGCTTGGGCTTGGTTTTGTTTTCAGCAGGACAAAACACGAGGCTGATGGATAATCGAGTTCAAAAGGGGCACAAATCAATTAAGATTATTATTGTAACCTCCCATTCCATTGCAGAACATGCACCCAGAAAGGGAAATTTATTTTGCAGCTTTATTTTGCCATTCTTCCCCCCTTTTTTATTTAACAGATATAATATAGGCTGTAAGTTTGCCACGTGAAAATTGCCCTGCAAGTGCTGTGGATTGCTGTTTTCTTTTTACAGCTTTAGAAAAATGCAGACCCCTCCCTCTTTCAGGCAATATGATTTTACATTGAAATAACTTCCCATTTTACAAGCAGTTTTGGAGTTGACATGAGTCTTTAAAATCATACTTGTGCCTGAAAACACTGTAAAGCACATAAAAATATGATACTATGCCGAGCAGCATCGAAAATTGCTATTACCAAAAGTAATTTTTAAGACCATTAAAAAGCACTAGATGAGACAAGAAAAGCTGCAATATCTTCCAAAGTGCTTAAACTTCCCAAGTTTATTAAACCTGCCTTTAACCACTCCTATGCACCCAGCGTTCACATTTCATTTTACTTTCAATAATTTTGGAAATTGCATTTTCCCTCTTATGCCTGTAGTGCATTTAAGACAGAACTTTCATAGAGGAGGATGAAAAATCCTTAATATTGGGAATTAAACTGGCTCCTGGTACTGTAAGCAAATTGTAAAGTAAATTTTGACTGCTGTATGAAAGCAAACATTTAACCATCAGTACAAGCAGTTGGAGATCCTCTTAACCTTTCATGCTGTAGAAATGTCTTTAAAAGCAAATAGATTAGCACTTATTAACTGAAACTTGAGACAGGCACAACGAAACTTGTAGGTGAGTCAATAATATTTGGCTTTGCCCTGTTCCTAAAGGGTAAAATTGTGAGTTTTAGGCTTCAATATTGACGTTGAAAATCTTTTTTAATCATCAGGCTTCTCATCTTGCCCTGAGAGTTTCTCCTATTTCAGCCCAGAATTTTATTTTACCCACACCAAACACAGACCAACATCAGTCTGTGTCCCACAGAGCTGACTGTGATTAGCTCAGGCCAGAGAAAGAAGCAATAATAGGAAGAGACAAGATGAAATTTGGAATTTTATTGGAATGTTTCAATTTTTTAAAACACACAGAAAACATTAAAACATTCCATTACCACGTGAATACCATAGAACTGTATTTTTTCACACTGTGGTTGAAGTGGCTTCCTTTAAACGACAGCACTTCAAAAACCAGACTAGAAAAGAGTTTTATAGACGTGAAACCTCCAATTCCCTTCGGATTTTCAAGATTCCAACCCCTATTCCTCAACATCAGCGACATCCACGTTGTTGAGCAGAAACCAAGAGCTGAATTCTCAGAGCCCTTGAGTGGTGGAACAACCAGCAGCTCTTCTGCTGAACTCACCTCTCCCAGGCTGTAAATATTCCAAGGGTTCAAGAACCTTCCACGTGGCACCAGCTGTGCCAAACCTCCAGCAGGTCACCCATGGCCACCCCTGGTGACAACGGGCTGTGCTAATTAACCTGCCACTCCTCGCACTGTAATTAAGCAGCAATTTGGGGAACATTTACATCTCGTGCCTATAAATACCTCGCTCCTGACATCTCGAATGAAGCCACTGTTGATCCACATCTTCTGGAGTTTAATCAGGACATCAGGCAAGGGGGTGACTTTGACTCTCTTCATGAAGAGCAAGGGGAGTGAGACAAGCCTTGGCCTTGGAGAGCTCCTTCAGCTCCTCAAGCTCTTGCTCAGATGGGGATAAATTAGCCAAATATAATTCCATAATTGCACATTAATTACACCAAACTTTGCCCCTCTGTCCCTGGCTAACACGGCCCCGTCTGGAGGATGAGCTGTCACATCCCATGGTCATGGGACAGCACAAACCAGAGCATCGTCCACCCCACCCTGCAGGAACAACCCCCTGCATGGCTGAGGACTCCTCTGGGACCTTGATAAGGTGTCTTCAATAAATCATGACTTAATTATGACTGAACACCACCCTAAGGTAAGATGGACACTGTGGTGGGGCTTTGAAAGCAGGAGGGTTTAGATATTTCAAGCAAAAAGATACTGTACCCAACATTAGAAGCAAAAGAAGTCAAGCCAAAAAAGGGCCAAAATCTGTTTTTTAAGCCCCAAAAGGACCAAAATCTGGGATTTAAACCCCTAAAAGGCCAAAAATCTTGTTTTTAAGCCCCCAAAGGACAAACATCTGGTTTTTAAGCCTCCAAAGGACCAACATCTGGTTTTTAAGCCCCCAAAGGACCAACACCTGGTTTTTAAGCCCCCAAAGGACCAACATCTGGTTTTTAAGCCCCCAAAGGACAAACATCTGGTTTTTAAGCCCCCAAAGGACCAACATCTGGGGTTTAAGCTCATGTCCAAGAAGATGTGTAGTAGAAGAACCCAGAAAATCCCATGGAATGAACTCACCACTTAAACCCGAGTTCCTGGGGCTTTAAAAATTGACCTGGCTTTGCAGACACACACTGAGGGATGCAAAAGTTAATTAGCCAAGGATCTGGAAAATGCCTCCTCCACAGCCTGGAGCACAGGTCTGGAGCTGGGAGGGGAGAGCAGGTTCCAAAGCCACACATGGAAGGTCCTTTCCCCCCCCAAAAAAAAAGGTGAAGGCATCTCAGATATTGCACAATTCTTGGATGCCACCTGAGCCCCAGCCACTTGCACATTCCTCATCCATGGAGAAGGCAAAGTAATAAGACTTCCCAGGGAGTGTCATCCTTTGAAGCACCTCGTTAATAAATTATGGTCCAGTGGGTTCAATAATTGCAGCCTGAGCTGCTTTCTGACCATCACAGATCCAGCCTGAACCTGAGATAATTAGAAAATAAATAAGGACATCAATGCTGAGCAGCCACAGAGAGTTATTTGTTGTTCTTCTGGGGAGCTGCACTCTTCTGATACCTGTGTTGTTGAGCAATATAATGATATATCTCAATCTTATAATTAAAATTTTCCCCCATCTACAGTGATAATCATACCAGTTGTTACACTGGGTGCCACAGTTTATCATTCTTGTTTTCAGGCAAATGCACAAAATATCTCAATTTATTAAAAAAAAAAAAAAAAGGGAATGCAAATTCAGTGCTTTCTTCAGGATGTATTTTAGAAAAAGTGGAAAATGTGAAGGGGGAACTTCAGCCTCTTTTTTGAAGCATCTATTTAATAAGCAAACCACCATCTGAGATGGAAGAGCAGGTCTGGAACCATCTGTTAGTCCTGTCAGAATCTCCTTATTGGGTTGGAAGGGACATTAAAGGCCACCCAATGCCACCCCCTGCCATGGGCAGGGACACCTTCCACCAGCCCAGGGTGCTCCAAGCCCCGTCCAGCCTGGCCTTGGACACTGCCAGGGATCCAGGGGCAGCCACAGCTTCTCTGCCCAACCTGTGCCAGGGCCTGCCCACCCTCCCAGGGAAGGATTCCTGCCCAATATCCCATCCAGCCCTGCCCTCTGGCACTGGGAACCCATTCCCCTTGTCCTGCCGAGACACTGGTGCTGCTGTGTGGACTCTCCAACCTCTAAACACTAAAAGACTCCTTTCAGAAACTTTAATCAGGATGTTTTTTGGCATTCATTTTTTCATAGCGAGGATGAAGTTCAAACAAGGCTCATCTGCTGTCTGAAACCTTTATCTTCAAACAATAGATAAATTGCAAGAAGAGAGTCACTAGATTTGTGCTACATTGAAAAAGACATTTCATATCTCCTGCAATATTGATTCCAAACACTAAAAATATTTACTCCCCTTAGAAAACAGGTTCAAAAAATAAACACCTTATAGGACATCTACTGATTACCATCAAAACCTCCCTGTCTGTCACTTGTCCCTGGAGAGCTGAAGGCATGGGAAAAACACCATCCCCTAAAAGGCAGCAGTGGTACCTTTGTGCTTCCCTAGACACAAACAGGCTGCCAGGGAGGGTTGGAGTGCCCAGCCCTGGAGGTGCCCAAGGCAGGACTGGCCGTGGCACTCAGTGACAAGGTGGGCATCGGGTACAGGGGGGGCTCCCTGGGCTGGCAGGGCTTTTCCAGCCTCACTGATTCCTTGAAATAGCCAAGAAACAGCATAAAAACAGTTCACAAATCTACTGTTCCTGTTGCTAATGGGAAGCTGAACTTGCACTTTATATTAATTTACCTAGGCATGTTAATTTTATTTAAATTATCACATCAAGGCATCAAGGGGACCTTCTCACTCTCTACAACTCCCTTCCAAATACCTCCAGACACACAACCATTTCTCAAAGCAGCTTTGGACCAGCAAGGACAAGGATTGGTAGGTGTTACTGCAAGGTCAGTCCAATCCAAGTGCTTATCCCGTGAAGTTCTACATCAGTAAGGATGGGCAGCAGAGAGAATATGTTTTTTTCTTAATTACAAACTATTAATAGTGATAATTTGGCCCCCCAGGCTACACAGAGTCCACCAGCATGACAAGGAGTGATGCCTCAAGCCAGACTCAGTTTCATTTCTATAGCTGGACACACAAAACATCCAGGGGAGCTTTCAAATGCTGCCTTGAAGGTTTTCCCCTCAAGGATAACACTGTGAATAATCCTGCAGATGAGACAGCCCTTGCACAGGTATGACTGTAGATTTTAAAGTGTTCTCAGCATCCAGTAACACCAAAACTCTTCCCCTCCTAATCCCATTCAGCCCTATTCTTTGATCTTATCTAGCACACAGACACAAAGTACTCAGGCTCTACTCCCCATCCAGGCTGACTGTAATGGAGAGGCTGATTAATTTTGTATTAGCCAGATGCACAATTGGAAATAAATCCCAAGCCATTGATTACACTGGAAGAACAAGCAGATAAGGTATTTTTCTTTTCATACTTCCAGCACTTAATTGTACAAAGGTTCTACCCACAAGGATGGTAAGAAAACATGGATACGGGATTTTTTTTACTATTATTTTTTATGTACAAGTCCTTGTTCTTTAAGTATAAAACAAATGTGGGGGGAAGGTTCTGGCTCATTATGGGAAGAAAGCAGTCGTTTATCCAAGCCTTTCACAGTTTACCTTTCCCTGGCAGTATGTTCATAACTATTTTAATTATCAGTGGGGTCACTGATTAGGAGGAGCTGGATAAGGACTGTGCCTGTAAATGTCCCACTTCGGGGACTGGGCAGTTCAAAGCCACTTCAAATCCACTTTCCTTTGAGCCCTCAATGTTATTGACAACCAGAGCCCCTCGCACCTGTTAATCACTCCCTTTTCAGCAGAATAAAAAGGCTTGGAGCTGCAAAGCCACTCCCTGAGCCGCTGCATCCCTCCCTTTTATTAACTAAACAGATAAAATTGTAGATATGAGGAGCAATTGACTCGAGCAGCATCCCAGAGGCAAAGCGGCTGCGTCCTCCTGATTAGCTTCATTCAATTATGCCTTCTTAATTGCTCGTGTGCTCCAGCTCATTAAATGAGAAAGAATATTGTTTTCCTGCAGGTTGGGCAGTGGAGACTCGACAAATGGAGCCCACTGGTGCCCCTTTGAGATGGTGCCAGAGCACAGGGACAGCACACACAGTGGCTCTTTTTTGGTGGCTGTAGGACCCTCAACCTCACTGGGAGCCCAGGCCAGAGCATTTCTCCTTTTCTTCCCAACTACCAGTAAAAATGCACTTAAAAAGAATTCAATTTTGAGTGGGTTTTATTTTTTATTTTTTTTGGAGGGGTGGGTTTAACCATCCATCCAAAAATTATTCCAGAGCATTTCGGAACAAAAACTCTCTGGGTATTTCCAAACGACGTTGCACATGGAGATGCAGGGTGACTTTTGCAGAAGAATACTTGGAATATTCTTCCAGCTCTGGGATCCTCGGCACAAAAAGGACATCCACCCACTGGGCCAAGGCCAGCCACAGAGATACTCCAAGGGCTGGAGCCAGGCTGGGAGAGCTGGGGGGGCTCACCTGGAGAAGAGAAGGCTCCAGGGACATCTGAGAGCCCCTTCCAGAGCCTAAAGGGGCTCCAGGAGAGCTGGAGAGGGACCTGGGACAAGGGATGGAGGGACAGGACACAGNATGCACTTAAAAAGAATTCAATTTTGAGTGGGTTTTATTTTTTATTTTTTTTGGAGGGGTGGGTTTAACCATCCATCCAAAAATTATTCCAGAGCATTTCGGAACAAAAACTCTCTGGGTATTTCCAAACGACGTTGCACATGGAGATGCAGGATGACTTTTGCAGAAGAATACTTGGAATATTCTTCCAGCTCTGGGATCCTCGGCACAAAAAGGACATCCACCCACTGGGCCAAGGCCAGCCACAGAGATACTCCNGCCTTTAAAACATCCCTCTGAACTCAAAGTGTTCCATGTTTCCATAGGATCCTGTGTGGTTACACAGACACAAAAAGGAAGTGGTTTTTCTAGTGGGATTTTTTTGGTGGTTGTTTTGAGATAACTCCAAGTTAATGCTCCTAAACCCTCTCTCCATCAAACAAAAGCACCCTCTTCTCATTCTGTATCACTGTGCTTCATGTGCTCCTTCCAATGGAACTGGTTTGGATTTCCTATCAGGACAAACATACTTTGCAAGCGACTCGTAAGAAACATCTCACAGAAAGTGGGATTTTAGTGAAGCAGACACTGCAACCAAAATCTCTATCAACAAAGCCTGCAGAATAACATCTCTGAGTGATTGATGTCTGCTACTGAAATAAATTTAAGGCTGTGAAAATCTCCTGCAGTTGCATATATTATAAAAGAGAAGATACATGGCATGTTCAAATATAAATGATGTGCAAGGGAATTTTTCCTTCCCCTACAAAAAAAACCAAACAAACCAAACCAAAAAATAACCACAAACCAACCCAGAAAGGGTCAGTGGAACAGACCCCATCTCACAAAATGTGCCACATCCAGCCTGGCTTTGGGCACTCCCAGGGATCCAGGGGCAGCCACAGCTTCTCTGCCCACCCTCCCAGGGAGGAATTTGTTTCTAATATCCCATCTAACCCTGCCCTACTCCAGTTTCAGCTCATTCCCCTTGTTCTGTACCTTGTGACAAGTCCCTCTCCATTAAATGCTGCTTCTACTTTATGTTTACCCTGCATTACTAAACAAACCCCCTTTAAGTTAGAAAATTAGGAAGTACTCAGGCCAGATTTTTGCAATTCATTTTGCCATAGAAGGCAGTAAAGAAAAACTTGAAAGGATTTAAAAAAAAAAAAAAAAGCAAAGCAAAACAACAAAATGAACAAAAAACCCTAAACAATCAAACAAAAAAGGCAACAACAAAACACAAATAACACCCCTACCAAAAAAAAAAAACAAAACTAAAACCAAACTAACAAAAAAACTCCAAAACACTACTGAAGGAAGGGCAACAAAGCTGAAGTTTCTGATTTGTGTATCTGAAGCTTCCCATAATAAATAAACCAGTCTCTACTAATGGCTTAAAAAGCACAGAAGCACATTGAGCATTATAATAATTCACGAGGCATTTTATGGAACAAAAAATCTGGTGAGTGAAGAAATCTTTACAAAGAGTAAAATCTGTAACAATGATAGAATAAAACAATAGTAAACCCTCTAGTTTCTATGGAAAAAATAATCACCAGAAACTCTTATTAAGCTTCACTCTCAGTTACACTATGTGGAAATAAAAACCAGCCCTCTCTCTTTCTTTGACTTTTGTCTTTTTCCTGGAAGTTTTAAAACTTTCCTACAGTTTTTGAGCAATGAATTGTTGTGCTGTGCTATCCATTTTCACTTTAAAAAAAGCCCAGCTGCTTCTCAAGAAACACAAGCAGGCTGCAGTGGCCAAGTGTCTGCAAGGAAAAGTGACTCCAGACAGCTGGTTTGGAGCTCAGACCATGCAGAGCATCGAAGCAAAGTTTGAAATGAGAGAACCTTGAGATGCTTCCAACTCTGTGCTCCTCTCCAGGGCCAGACAAGTCTGTTCAAAGAGCTCTGCTTGGAATAAGCTGTGAAATCTGCCTCCTGCCAGCCTTGCCCAGCAGGTCACATCATTTAGGGTACATAAAAGGCCAGGAGTTAAAGGCAGGGAAGCACCTGGCAGTAACAGGATTATCTGTAGCTGCTCAAAGCAATGACAGCCCAAAGCAGGATGAGTCTACAACCAGAAACCCTTCCTGTCAGTGTAATTGAGTGAGTACAAACAGCTCGTTCTGGCAAATGAAGGGCAAAAATAATTACTGTGAAAATAACTTCTTTTTCTCACAAAGTGGTATCACAGAATAGGATTTGACTTGTTATAAGGGGCAAATAAATCAAATATTTAATGTTAAATCAATGTTACAGGCAAAATCACCAGTAACTTAAAAATCAGAGACTAAAACTGAGCCATTATGGTGGAGGATCAAACAAATATAAACTGTTTGGTCAGGCCTTGGCAGGGGCTGCCCAGGGAGGGTTGGAGTGCCCAGCCCTGGAGGTGCCCAAGGCAGGACTGGCCGTGGCACTCAGGGACAAGGTGGGCATCGGGCACAGGGGGGGCTCCCTGGGCTGGCAGGGCTTTTCCAGCCTCAGGGATTTTGGGAATTCCTTCTCTGCAAGAGGTTGTTTAGACAAGCCTAAGTTTGCAATACCTGGAGCTGAACCCCCTTCAAGATATTCCAGAAATGAGAAATGATCATCAATCACTAAAGCAAACTGAAATGCCACTGTAGGTTATCACCAACTCACCCCACAACCCCCACCCTGCTGTGAAGATCAGCTCTGCAGGATAATTCAGACCAGAATTTAGCCCTCAGTGGCAGAGGAATCGCATTTCTCTCTAACCCAGCTCAAGAACACAATTTCTCTCCCTTGCTTCCCCTCATAGCTCCTCAGCCCCTCCCTTTGCATTCAGGTTTCAGCAGTTGCAGCACCATAATTTGACATTATTTAGACATTTGATTCCTGCCTATGCACATAAGATGTTCATCTCCCCTCACCTTAACACGGTGTCTAATAAATGCTGCAAAGGACAGATTATTTTTCCAACCTAACTCAGACCCTTGGATTTTTTATTTTTTTTTTTAAATCCAGCTATTGTTTTCTTCCACTTACCCACAAGTTTTCCTTAACCCACTGAAAAAGAACAAAACTAAATCTGTCTCTTCCAACAGAGATTGCCCAGAAGAGATGAGATGAGAGATGTTCACACCTGGGTGTTCCAAACCAACAGCAATAGCTGTGGAAAAGGCAGGGAAGTGTTTCTTTGTGAAGTTTTTGTGATTTTAGGTTCAAATCCACAGATATTTCCTTGTTCCATGTAAATCCCCAGCTATGGACAGACTTGACATGAGCTTCAGTGGAGAAAAGCACCGTGTGTGTTTAATGAGAGACAACAGCTGAGCTGTAACGATGCCTAATCTGAAAATGATTACTGCAAACTGAAGGCACTAAACGAGCCCAGAGCTCATCCTTTATGATTATTGCCTGAGCACAGGGACAGGGCAGCTCCCCCCAGAGAGATCCCAAAATCCCTGAGGGCTGGAAAAGCCCTGCCAGCCCAGGGAGCCACCCCTGTGCCCGATGCCCACCTTGTCTCTGAGTGCCACGGCCAGTCCTGCCTTGGGCACCTCCAGGGCTGGGCACTCCAACCCTCCCTGGGCAGCCCCTGCCAAGGCCTGNTATTTTTCTCTACCAATTACTTTAAACTTCCTATTTATAGAATCCATGGAATGGTTTGGGTTGGAAAGGACCTCAAAGTCCCCCTCATTCCACCCCCTGCCATGGGCAGGGACATCTTCCACTAGCCCAGGTGGCTGCAAACTCTGTCCAACCTAGCCAAAAGGATCGAGGTATCAAAGAAAACACACACCAGAACTGCAAGTCAACAGGAGGAAGGGAGGAATGGGCAACTGGGTGTTTCTCCCTATTCCCTCATCCTTGCAATAACCCATTGTTTAATCACACCTTTGCCACATAACAAACCCAAAAGCTTGTGCTCCTTATTTCTGCCCTTAAGAATGCCAGTCCTGAGAGAGACATTAATTGAACCGAAGCAAAACTGGGCATTCGAAGTGATTCAAGCCCAAAGCTGTAACTCAGAACACACAGCACCTCTGCTCTGATGGACACAGCCACGAGTCAGTTCTTGCTGTATGAAAACCAAATAATGCAAACTCAAGTTTTTACCAAGCTGAAGTTCCTGTGCCTTGTTTCAAACAGCTGCTTCTCATAAAAAAATGGATTAAACCAAAACCAAACAGCAACAGGGAGGAAGTTCCTATCACAGTTTGTGTATCAGCATGTGGCAGTCTCAAAAAAGCAGTCAGAAAATAATTCTCACTGCTGGACTGAGACAAGGAGAAGTCAGAGGAGGGTTTGGGAAGTAATATGGCTGGGGAGGGACAGCAATGAAGAGAGCAGAAGGAATATTCAGCTTGTCAAGCTGGCAACAAGGTTCAGTGGCAGAGCAGGGAACCCCAAGGGTAAAAGAGGCAGAAATGGGTATTTAGAGAAGACTGAGAATGAAAGAGAACATGCACCAGAATTCCCAGCCAGCACAAAGTGGGGAAAGCCTGGAGAAAGAGGAACAAACGGTGTTTGTCCCTACACCCTGACTTTAAAAGAGGCTTTGAAAGGGTGAATTAAAGCTTCTGTGATGACACGAACAGGCTCTTAGAGTTGTATTTGTGACTGGGAAAAGAGGATTCCTGGTCCCCCATGTCACCAGGACACAGGAATTCTGTGTTTCCAAACTATTGCTACAAAGAGAATACGAGAACACAAACAGCTCAGCACAATATTGCCAATGAAAATTGAGCAGGCAAAGTAAATAAGTGTGGATCACGAGGGGGAAAATACAACACTAAGAGAAGTTGTGTATTTTAAACGCTGTCATTTGTAGTGTACCCCTCTTAGTTCACAGGCATGGCTGTAATTTGATTCACAAAATTCTTGACTGAAGGACCATACAGGAAAATCATCCCCCTCTGGGCAAGCACTGCCCTGTTCACACTGTGCCAGTGCCTCATCTCCCCTGGCTGAAAGGAACTTGTGTTAATGGAACTGATGAATTTGCTGTGTGAAATCTGGACATGAGGACAAACACACAGAGAATTGTAGAAAATGGGACTGCCTTACTCTAATTCTCATGTCAAAAAACTAATTCTATTAAGACAATTTAGGCAGTGTTAAAGAGCTGCACAGACACATCTCTCCACTCAGGATTCTTTCAGGATTCACTGCACATGAAAGCCCAAAGAATGAGCAGTGCAGGGAGTGGCTCTGCTCAGCACACAAACTCGACTGCTCTGCACCAGCACACGAGCTCACAGACACAACTGGCACTGATCTGGAGGCATCCAGCCCAAAAACTGTCATTGGACTTACGGGTTACTCCAGCAGAGCCCCAAAGTCCAAGTTGTGGCTTTCAGGAGGGTTTTCTGCTTTCCCTTCCCAGCTGGGAAGAGAACTCAGGGCACTCATTCCCGGGAGGAAAAGCCCCAGCTCAATATTCCCAGCCTTCCCACACCAGGAGATGTCTCAGGACAATCCAGTCCTTGGGGAAGCAAAGAACATCAGTGCTTCACACCGTGTGACCCAGGCAAGCCAACACACAATGAATCCCAGGATGGGTCAGGCTGGAAGGGACCACAGTGGGGCACCTGGGGCCCCCTCCTGCCCCAGCAGGGCCATCCCAGAGCACATGGCACAGCACTGTGCCCACACAGCTCTGGGATGTGCCCAGGGAGGAGACTCCAGCCCCTCTCTGCTCTCTGCTCAGGGCTGGGGCACTGCCCAGCCAAGAAGTTCTTCCTGCTGTGCAGGTGGCACTTGCTGGGCATCAGTTCCTGCCCTCTTGTCCCTCTGGTGCCAGGGCTGGGCCCCCCGAGCAGAGCCTGGTCCCTGCTCTGCCCCCTCCCTGCAGGCACTGCCAGCCCTGGGCAGGTGCCCTCTCAGGGGGTGCTCTGGAGGCTGAACAGCCCCAGCTCCCTCAGCCTTTGCTGCTCCCAGAGATGCTCCAGCCCTTGGGCATCTCCATGGCATAAAGAACTTGGTAGGCCAGTGCAAAGAACTTGGTCACTCCTGACTGGATCCCACAGTCTGGTGGTTCCAAGGCTGTTTGGATCTGGGATTTATTCTTTCTCACCAAGCAGCCTCCTGCCTCATCCATCCCAGCACACAGGATACTCTGTCCCTTCTGCCAGGAGACCCAGAGCTAAAACTCGCCCATTAACTGAGATGAACCTTCTTTCCATGCCCATATTTCACGAATAACTCACCTCTCACCAAAGGGAAATGGATCTCCTGCAGACTCAAAGCGTTGCTGGTGGCACTTCAAGGCGCCCCAATCAGTTACACTTTGAAGGAATAAACCCTTTAGGAGAAACCAAGGCTCACCTCCCACCCCAAATACATCAAGGACAGCTTTTTCCCTTTTAGGATCACTGCAGAGCTCCCAGCCAAAAGCAGCAAACCTCCATAAACCAAACCAATTGCTCCTGCTCCAAAGAACAGACACTTTTCCCTTGGGCAAGAACCTGCTGGCATTTCCCTGCTCTCCCTGGGTACGTGCAGTGCAGGGCTCAGGGAATGATCCATGAGCTGCAGGTACTCAAATCTGCATTTTGCAGAGTTCATTTCCTGCCCAACAGTAATACATCAAGATGGGAAACTACTTTAGAAATAAAGTAGCCTCTTCAGGTGATTTGTAAGGCCCTTCAGTTATTCAATTTCTGTAGTGTAAGAATCTGTTAGATTGAATAAAAGACAATAACTAATGGAGGGGGCTCTGAAAAGCAGGTGAAGGGACTTATGCCTGTACAGTCCTGGTGGTGTAAGGGAATAGTTGTGCTTTCCACAGATAAAAACCCCTTCTTTATAAAGTAGGGGAGTGCAAAGACCATTGAAATGGCTATTTCTTACCTCCTGATAAAAATACATGCCTGCTTAGCACTTATTAAATGAAATACATATTTGGATGAGCAAATCATCTGATTAGCCTCAATTTGATTTCATTTCAGATGCCAGCACTAACTCCAGATGGACTTCATCTCAATGAGTCCCCCACCTTCTGAGTGCTGAGGTGGGCAAAAGACCTCGTGCTCCTCCCTGCCAGGCCCACACACCTCACAAAGTCTCAGTTCCAGCTTAAGAATTCAGTGAGGATACAGTTTTATGTTGTGCCTAACCCAGAAAATAAACCCAGTGAGCTCTTATTGCTCATCCAGTCTTTTGTTTGGGATTTTTCCCCACATGCAAAAGAAGTTGGGAGTCAGAATTTCTGATCTTCCAATATAAAGACCAAAAACACCTTCATGTTGATATAAGCAGGGCTTGCCTTTAGTCTACTCTTTGCCAGCCCCCTCCCCACACCCTTCCCCCAGTGGCAGCAGGATAAACAGCAGGTAAAAAATAAAAAAAGCAGGTCTTTAATGTTTAGCACAACCCTAATGCTCACCCCATGGTGGGAGATGTTCCCATACCTGGCCATTGTTATCCAACAACTCCCACTGCACTCAGTTATTTCCCTAATTTTTCTCCCTAACAACACACTACTACGGTGCCAGGTCCAAAGTCACCAACAATATTTAAAGAAAAAATAAAAAAATCAAGAATATTTCTACTTCACCACGTATTAAAACAGAAACTTATATTTTTTTTGCATTCTGTTTGCATCTTCTCTGGGATGAACAAATATTATTCCTTGAATGAGCCAGAAGGAATAATTTAACGGAACAATTCAGGAGATGTCACACAGAGGTTTCCAGAAATCCTTACCCCCAGAGTTAGGGTTGGACTTGTTGGTCTCAAAGGTCTTTTCCAGGTGAGAGGACTCAGCAATTCCTGGCCTCACACCTGGAATTCAAGTATTGATGGGTTTGGATGGCACAGGACAGGGTGGCTGAAGAGGTCCCTGGGCCAGGTGGGATGGAGGGGACAGGGGACATGGAGCTGGGAAGGGGACCACGAGCAGCCCCTGCAAGCCCAGCCTTCCCCTTCCTGCCCCTCAAGGACCCCCTGAAACACAACCCAAATTTGCACCTGCAGTACAAGATAACACAAGGACTGAGATGATCTCAGCTCTGAGGGTGTTCATCCAGGATTTTTGTCAGTGTTCTTGTTTTGCAGCTAAAAACCTTCAGGAGAAACGTAAAGGATTCGACTCCTGTTCATTCTTGTATAAAAAAAGAGTAAAACAAGTCAATTTGAGGTGAAAAGCAGCCCCAACAAATCTTCCCAGAGCCTTCAAAGGTTCCATTGCATGAAAGAGATCCCCTTTCACTGCAACTTCCCTTGGTGGATCTTCACACTCATTTGTGTTTTTAAAAAGTGATCACAATTCTTTTTTGCCTTTTTTTCCCATCTTTTAAAGGTAAAGAATAAACCAGTGGGACCCCCAAGCTCCAAACTATGTCCTTCATGGCAGGGATGTACTGACTGCTGGAGACAATGAAGTCTGTCAATTATCAAATCATTGTTGCTGGATTGGTTTGGGTGGCATCAAAGTGCACACAGACGGCTTTCAAAATTCAGCAGCCTTCTCTCCTGACCCAAAATTGCTGTTAAAGTGTTTCCTCAAGTCATATGCATTAGATTAGAAAGGGAAAAAAAGACCAAGAAATTTCATCTTGTGCTTCCACCTTCCTCCTCTTTGATTTTTTTAGCCTGGGAGTTTTCCTCCCAATTCAATAGAGGAGCACTACAAAAATAAAAGAGATTTTAGCTGACCCAATTTCAGATATTGCAAGGCTACAGCTGACATTTCTACTTTTACTTAAGCTCAAATATTATGAAAAAAACCCAAACCTTTGCAGTTTTTCTTCTGCTCGGAAGAAAGACAACGGCAGGAATTGTAAACCCAGAACTTTTTCTTTCAGAAAACCAAAACCAAACCAAAACCACTCAACCAAACACAAAATCCCCACATATCCCCCAGCCCCCCATAGGCCCAACATGTATTCTAAGTAAAAAAATAATATAACGATAGAAAAATTATAAATAGCATTATTACAAACAATTATCACATTCTATTTATTATAAGCCAATTTATTATAGATTTTATTTATTATACAATATAATTGGAATTATACACTGGGGAGGTTCATCACTGAGATTGATGTTGATGACTCTGGAACACAAGAACTGAGGTTTTTAATAATTTGGGGGAATGAGGATTTTTAATACAAAGGACTGCAATAGATGGAGAGTGTTTGCATTTCAGCAGGAACAGATGAGATCCTTGGGAAGATCCCTCCTAAATCTGGGAAAAAAAGCAGTTGAACCATTTTTAAGGCAGTCCTTGCTGAAGTTTTAAGGCTCCTTTGTAACATCATTAATTGCTGTGGCTGGGGAGGGTTTGAGGACTCAGGAGGTCGAGCAGAAACATGTGAAATAGTGAAATTAGGAGCTAATGGAGCAAACTGCAGCAAGAGAAAAATCAACTGAGTCAACCTGCACTGCAACCACCACGAAACTGGAGCATTTGCATGCTGGGAGCAAGGAAACAGCTTATCATTTGTGCCATAATTGATCCTGGCCTGTTTGTATTCGTGATTGTTCTGCTGTTAAAGTTACTGTGCTGGGCAATTGCTAAAAGGACGTGGGTTTTCCATGTTCCACATCAGGTTACAAATGATCCTGCCCAGGAGAACAACTCCACCAGCCCCAGCACTGCACTGAGCTTTCTCTTCCACTGCAAGGAACATATTTCAGAGTAATTCTTCCCCTAAGCGCTGCCTCATTAGCTGGGGGGCATTTGCTGAGTCACCACTATCCCACCTTGGCTTGGATCCATTTCCACATCATTTTTTTTCCTATTAGAGCGTTATGGAATTGATCCAAAGTCCTTTCAGCTGGGTTTACCCTTTCCTGGCCACAGTTTCTATCAGGGTGCTGCACATTCCTCGAGAAACAGCATTTCTGAGCTGCTCCCCC